>JBAMJR010000097.1:3350000-3530000 GCA_038501785.1 Myoxocephalus aenaeus
GAGATTAAATCATCACTATTCTGTGTAGTTAAAGCACATGTTTGACTTGGATTAATGTGCAGCTATGACTTCATGTCTGCAGCCCTCTTTGGAGGTGATTTACTGAATTTGGCCAGCTTGGAGCCACAATAGGGGAATTGGACTCAACTGCTGTGGAGAACAAAGACTTTCTGCTGTGTTCCAACTTTAGCAGCTGTTTGTGGCCACACATGAGTAAAACATCCAGTCGATTTGTCTTTCCTTCATTACAAGGATTCATTGTGAATTCCTGCTTTCTAAACAATATCGGTTAGTTGACATGCCTCACATCTGGCAATTGTGTGCTTTGTTTACTGATATTTTGTTCATCGAGATGAAGCCTTTTGTAGCAGTTTATGATCTGGTCATAGCGTTGTGTATATAAACCATTCTGTATATTTACAGTGCAGTGAAAGTTTACAGCCTGTAGCCTTCATATCTAGAGTTCAAACACACAGCCAAAACTGGTGACACAGTGCAGGTCTTTCATGACAGAAATCATGGGCTTCATGATCTTAGCCAAAGATAGCAGGAACCTCATCTCAGAGATGTGAAGGATGAAAAAATGGGCCAGGGAGGATTTTACCACTCAGCAGACCACTTACGTCGTATGACATTTTCTACCTTTTGTAGTCTGGAAACAACTTCCAGACCAAGAGCTCTCTCTGGCCCTCAATCTTTCTCGGGTCCTGCATAGAAACAGGAGCGCTCTGCTGTCAAACAGTCTCCTCAGAATTTATGGTAATGTCTTTAACACGTGAGGCCTTTCTGAGACCGACTGTGCAAGCACGTCTCCTCACCTTGTCTCAGACTGTGCCGGTGTCTGGCAATTGCTGTGGGAGGGAGTGCTGCTCGAGTAAGGACTTGCTCCTGACAAACACTTCTTGGACTTCTAACTATTTCACTTGACAGGAGCAGCAGCCCATCAAGCAGCCGGTCACACAGCTCCAGACTAGCCGGAGCTCTGAGGGCCTCCCAGCCAACACAAACACCTCCATCGTGGCACCAACTGGAGAAATAACACAGATGAAATGATGATAGGCTTTTCTATGGTCTACAATGTGGGAACACTCTGTCCTTTTAAGATTATAGAATGGCTTCCATCAAATTGATTGCATGCAGCTCATTTTCATTTCACACCAGGCCTTGAATCTGACGGACGTGTGAAACTCTTGCCTCGTGTTGCCATTGTTTCTTCAGCAAACTAATTCAAAAGATTCCTCTTGATATTGACACTGAACTCCCGAGCAGCTGTTGAAGCCATGTCCCCTCTGCCTTTAGATCTTGTCTATCACTCACTCTCGAATGTCACCCTCAACTGTCCATGAGAACAGCTGTTTGACCCAGCTGGTCACATGTCTAGATACACCCCCAACACCTGGGCTGGACACACACAGAATAGTCATACTCAACATTGTTGAAACAAGAATGTGGTCATTGATTATGGCATTCAGAAAGACCTAGTTTAGCATATGACTCTTCACTTAATAGGATTTTTTATTTGACCCATAACAGTATTAAAAGGACAAAACAGCCCATCTTAGTCTTTTTTTAAATCTTTATTTATTGTTTTTTGATTGAACATAAAAGTGCACAATTGGAGCATTTATTAAAAGTAACTCTTCTTATTCTTTGATAAAACACAGCTAGTAGCACTGTAAACTAGCGACTACATACATAGCACTAAATCTCTCACACTATACTAAAGGTCACGTGGCTGTGGTATTAACACTGGGGGCGAGTTTTCTATAGGAGACTATGAGACGCCCCGCTGACTGCAAGTCAGCATTGCTCTCACTGCACTGGAATTCTCCATCCATGACCGGCTGCAGTTCATTCAGTACTGCGATGTGATGACTCTACTCTTAATCTGGGCTGCTAAGGGTGTGTGTGTGTGTGTGTGTGTGTGTGTGTGTGTGTGTGTGTGTCAGTCACATTGTGTGTACAAGCTGTTTACTGGTATGCTCTTTATATAATCGCCGCATATGTGTGAGTTTGTCTCTCGCCATCTTACTCCTCCACTTGTTTAGAGTTGTTTGTTTGCCACGTGAGTGTGTAATTGATCAAGGGGGAGAGTAAATCATCCAGATGTTGGCATATTTGGCTACTGTGTTCTTAGATATTTTTAGTATTCCTGAGGTCCGGGAGGAGTCGGATGTTTATGGTTTGGGTATCACAGAACCTCTTCACACCAAGTCACACTGACTTCTACTCACTGAAACAAACCCTTAAAAGGATTCTTTAAAGATCAGTTGTTTGTGAATTACTGTGGTCCTGCTTTTTAAAAACAGAAAAGCCTTAAAATCTTTTAGATGGTATGTCAAACACTGTAGCCCAACAACATCTGCAGCAATCAGTTGGTCAAGCCAAATTATTATGTTATGTAATATAACAACTTCATAGAGGATATAACAAGAACACAAGGAGAAAATAGTTTTTCCTACATAACTGCTCCCTCTATTGGGAAGAATTTGAAAATGCCTCTATGACGCTTAACCAAATACTGACCTTTTCCTTAACATTCCATCTTTTATGTATAACTCCGTCTTCATTGTTTTTCCAGGACTACTTGGCTCACATTATCGATATGAGCAACCTTCCCATACAGCCAGAGCAAGTGTGTGCTCTGTTTGGAAACATAGAGGACATCTATGAGTTCAACAGGTAAGTCACAAACCAAAAGTATAATCCCGATCCAATTGTTTTATGCTTAGGTATATCTTACTGAAAATGGTCACAACAATCAAAAGTATCTTTGAAAAGACACTTTATTTGCATTAATGGCACAAAAGACTGGTAGGTAGTGAAATCACTACATTTGTGTTCACTTCCTTTTTTAATTTAGGTGTGTTTTCATATACCTTCAGATGTATGTAAAAGTATATTCTACTGTAAGATTGTGGAAGAACGTTAAGAATGCATGTTTTTGTTTCACTCTCCGTTCACATTTCTTTCCCCGACACAAAACGGATGCAAGAGAAACAAAGGAGGGACACACTGACTCTACATTAAACACACTTTTGCAAATATCAGAACGCCAGGGAATTGGTGGTGCTGCGGGCTTCACATTAATGTCAGCGAGTACTCATTGCTGACCACACTGCTTGCCAAAACACACATTAACATTCCTCTCTCTTCTCACATCGAGGAGCCTTCCCCGGTAAGGCCATGGCTATTGTACAGCTCTGGACCACAAATGGAGATGATTTGATTCTTATTGCTCTCTAATGAAATTCTAACCAGCTGTACAAGACAGATTCTGACTTTAGATCCAAAGATGTGTTGCCCTTTTCTTGTGGGATAAGGCTTTTCTTCTTATCACATTGCACTGGGAGGCCTTGTTTTCTTTAACCTCTTCTACGCCGCCCCTCTTTCACGTAGACTAATTTTTGTAATCTTTTTTTAGGGGGGGCATTGTATCTATAGGGGAGATACCCTAGCTCAAATTTGGCCTAACTTTGGAGCGGTTTTTAGTCTCTTTCTTGACAAGTTAGCATGACATGGTTTGTACCAGGGGATTCCTTTTAGTGGTTTTAGTGATGTCTTTTATCGCAGCATTGTGGAGGAATTCTTCTATCAGCCGCCGACAAGCAGGTGCTGCATGTTTACTTAATTTTGAAACAGAGTCGTAACAATTCACAGGAGGTTGCCCCGGGGAAACCAGATGTTGTTGCTAGAAAGATATGTATTCTTCTACAGTCTCTCTTTGAGGAAATGAAAAGAATACAAAGTTGATGTTTTATTCACCATGATCCAGAGATCACATACCAACAAGGACAAACCATTTACTATACATACTGTACAGTATGTATAGTAAATGTCTTGATAATAGTTACTTACGTTGCTGTTGTAATCTCGGTGTGTTATTAATTTACAATTGACGACAACATTAACTAATTAATTGATGAACGGCCTTTTTTTTATGCAGGGATTTTTATTCTTTGTAACACTGAACCCTCTTCCATCCTTAAATATTGACAAAGCAATCACGTGGTATGAACAAATATTAATGATATGTTCAAAAGAAATCTCAACATCAAGATTTTGTCATTGTACCATGAACATGTTGACACATTTGCTTGTCGCCAGTTTCGGTAAAGCCACATTGTCTTTGATCTAAGTTATGGAATGCTGTGTGATGGATTGTGTTTGAATGTCATAATTTCTTGTGTTATGTTAACAGAGCAGCTTTCGTGCAGAGCACTTGTGATGTTTAGGTTGTTTGTGCAGTTCCTTCATGTTTGCTCTTTTAGTGATGCGGATGGCACACTGTGTGAGGCATCAACATACCTTACAACTCCCATGTTTTGGTTTCCCAAGCTCTAAATGAATCTTGTTTTTGATGGCACTGTGGGCATGGAGAATTCCAAGTCAAGAATATCGCGCTCCATCTGAGCGTGCAACAAAGTTCACGTTAACAGTGTATGCCGCCATCTAGTGGAGATCTTTCATAACTGTGGTCAAATAAAAAGAATAAAAGTATTTCTATGGATTTACTTTGCCACTCATTATCACTCTTTCATTTTGGGGTTATTCTGTTTTTTTTATTTTTGTATTCCCTCCTAGACAGACAAATTGCTGAGCAAGTCCATCAACACTCAACTTTCTCTCTCTGTTGTGTTCTGCATTTCAGTGAGCTGCTGCAGTCCTTAGACATGTGTGAGAATGACCCTGTGGCCATTGCTCGATGCTTTGTCGATAAGGTGAGAGGAACCATCTTGCTCATGCTGATTTACAGCGACATCAGCTTCTCACAAAAATAAACACTAGTGATGTGTTTGTCTGACTTTTGTTTCCTCAGAGTGAATACTTTGAAATATACACTCAGTATTGCACCAACTATCCCAAGTAAGTAGCGAGAAAATATTAGTTTTAATTACATCTTTGCTGTAGTATTTTCTCTGAGAGACAAATTTGACATGATGGATATGATTCTCTTCTGTCCTCCAGCTCCGTGGCAGCACTGACCGACTGCATGAGGAGTACAACTTTGGCCACGTTCTTTAGGGATCGACAGGCTGCCCTGAAGCGCTCCCTCCCTTTGGGCTCCTATCTGCTCAAGCCGGTCCAGAGGATCCTGAAGTATCACCTGCTGCTTCAGGTACTGAATGTCCTCCGTAGACATTTTGTTTCAACACAACTTTTCTTCAAATTGCATCCTGCAGGCTTTGGTAGATTTTTGTGGTTCTGTTATTATTAACTATATTCACGAATAGTTCTCAACCCTGTGTCATTTCATAACTCACTTTTATTACACGTTGACTGTGACTGGTAAACCGTTCAACCGAAGAGTGATTCATTATAAATATATAAGAGCTTTGAGACTAAAATAGGTTTGGTATTTTATAAGATAAAAGCAACAGTTAAATCTCAAAAAGATTGATTTGCACATGCATCTTTCTTTGTTTAGGGAAGGATCTAACTAGCTCCCTGTCGGGCTGACCTTGTCAGAAATTGTAACTGTCCCTAATCTCTTGTAAAGGAAATTGCGAAGCACTTTGACTCGGACGAGGAGGGCTATGAGGTCATTCAGGAGGCCATAGACACCATGACCGGCGTGGCCTGGTACATCAACGATATGAAGAGGAAACACGAACATGCTGTCAGAGTGCAGGTCAGAATGAAATACCATGCATGTCAAAATCCCCTTGAAAAGGTATATTTATGTTATTGCTAAGCAGTGCTTACAGAAAGTAAAACATTTACTCAGTCAAGGTCAATTTGCAAGATCAGCAGTTCTGTTACACCCTGACTTTCTGTTTTTCTCATGTACCTCTCCTGTCCAAAAACTCTTTTGATGGCCAGAGGGCCCAAATTAATTGATTTCATTGATTTAGTCCAGATATTTGATTCCATCTCTTGCATATTTTATATCTCCCAAGTATTTCCAAGCAGATATTTTCCAAAGCAAGTCCATGAATCATCACAATATGGTATTGACCTATAGTCTAGTCTAGTTGAGTGCTAAAGTGAGAGCTACAGCTTTTAAAGGATTTCCTTACTTTGAATCCTAGACTGATTGGCCAGTTTCTCTTCCTGGTGTTTATGAGGATTACAAATGAGCTCTGACATATGGCTGACCTTTATTTTATTTCATGCTAGAGGACCCTGACTGTGTGTGTGTGTGTGTGTGTGTGTGTGTGTGTGTGTGTGTGTGTGTGTGTGTGTGTGTGTGTGTGTGTGTGTGTGTGTGTGTGTGTGTGTGTGTGTGTGTGTGTTCATGTGCGCATCTGCAGGAGATCCAGTCTCTTCTCATCAACTGGAAGGGTCCTGACCTGACCACCTATGGAGAGCTGGTGCTGGAGGGCACCTTTCATGTCCTGCGGGCGAAGAACACCCGTACACTCTTCCTCTTCGAAAAGATGCTTCTCATTACCAAGAAAAGAGGGGACCACTATGTCTACAAGATCCACATCTCAGTATGTTTTCTTTATGGTTTCATGTTTCATGTTTCATTTTTCATTTTTCATTGATTAGTGATTTAATAGCTAAAGAAAATGTAGATGAGCTGAATGATGCTGGTGTACAACAGAAAGACCAGATTTTCAGTTAAAGGACATAAGATTTACATCATTAAAAAGCTATTTTTATGAAGATATTAAATTGGATTACGCCTTAGGTACATCACTACATTCATTGTTGTTGCAGTGCTCCACCCTAATGCTACTTGACAGTGCCAAGGATCCCCTGCTCTTCAGTGTTATCCATTTTAAGCATCCCAAGCAACCCCATACAGTGCAGGTAAATGGTAAATGGTAACTGGGAACACCAGTTATGCTGCAGAAATGTCAACCTTTTGTCCTTCTGCTGCACAATTACAGAAAACATAATATTGCATCAATTGTGCAGCCATATCCCAGAATGCCTGATGTGTTTGTTTGTTGTTTCTCTAGCCTTAATTTAATAATAATGATCCTTTTTGTGTTAACACAACCTTTTAATCGCCAGTGGTTTACACTGTAGTCTGTCTTTATTCTGATTGCATCCGTGTATCTATCTGGTGTATCTTTATCAACCTCAATGACTCTTTTCTGAATGACTCCATTTTGTTTCAGGCCAAGTCGGTAGAGGAGAAGCGTCTCTGGGCCCATCACATTAAGAGGCTCATTCTTGAGAACCACAACACCATCGTCCCACAGAAGGTAAACGACGCCGCACCTCAGCGAGGACTTTTTTATTTTGTATTCTTCTCTGCTATTGAAGAATTGCCTCCTATTTAATCACAATCATATTTTTTCTTCGAAGGCAAAAGAAGCCATCCTGGACAATTCCATCTGTAAGTGTTACAAATACAGTTACTTTGGTAACACCCAAAGATGCTGCTAACAAAAGAGGAGGGTGGTTCATTTTAAGTGGAAAATATGAAATGCTGTTGAATTAACTAGGAAGGTGTAGCCCATAACCCAACTATCTATAAGCAGAACATTGCTTTTGAAATTGCGGCTGAGTGTAATGACGTGTCCTGTTGCTCAGACCCAGGGAAGTACCACTATAGTCCTGAGAGGCTGAAGAAAGCAGAGTCCTGCCAAGCGGATGACTTCCATCATGGAGGGTGGAATGGGAGACGGAGATCAGGTAAAAAGACGTCTCAGTCTATCTATTTGTGTCTTTTTATCATGTCATATTTAAATAGTATTAAAGAATATTATTGCTTTAAGATTAATTGTCATTTTTTTCTTCTTTTTAGAGCCTGCAAAACAAATCATAAGGAGCACAAGAGGTTGGTACACCTTGATGGGTTATTTGTGTATGGTCACTGGATGGTCAATAAGGTGTTGGCAGCCACAAGGTCATCAACAGTTGATCCCCGTTCATGGGTGCTGTCCTGCAGCCCCCTAACCAAACCAAGGTTGTTTTGTGTCTGACGAATCGGAGCAGCCCACATCTCTGTTGCACTACTGCTTTGTTCTTCCTCAAAGACATCCGCAAAACAGATCAAAAGACCCACTCCACTGGCTTCACTCATAATGAAGTTAATTATATGCTTTATAAGGCTTTGTCATACGCAAGCTTTTTTCAATAGTCAAATTTAGCCTTGCCTTCGGATCCCATCTCCCTTCTCTCATCTATTCTAATTGTCCATTATGAAAGAGAAACCTCTATATTTGTGTCCCCGGTTCTCCTTTGCTCCCAGTCCAGATACATTTTCCTGAAGCAATGTAATGAAGAAGCAATTTTCATGTCAACCATTCCATCTCAGTGAGGGAGTAGGTCATCACATACTGGCTAATTGCATCATGTCCTGTTTCAGCCTCTGGGAGGAATATGTTTCTGATTGGTATTTATCTAATCACAAGGCCTCCCTTTAGTCTGGGCCAGACTAACTGCTGCCTCGCCCAATCTATGCTCGTGCAGGCAGAGCTTGTGTCCTGACCATTATTGTACATGATGCATGTTGTATTTAGGTTATTTTGTCATTTCATATTTGACTTGTGCATGCTTTTTTCATAGATGTTGACATTCTCTTTTGTTTATGTCTCCTCCTCTTCTTTGTCTTTGTTTCCCGTGCAGCTGTTTTGAAAGTAAGTGCTGAAATTCAAATGTGGTCTTTTTTTATTAAACCTTGATAAGCTTTTTCACTCTGTATGAAAGCAGTTTTTAGGTCAGTGTGTTGTGGTGAGATATGGTTTATCCAGTTTGGACTCAGCAGTTCAAACTTTCTATTCTAATTGCAAAAGAACTTAAACCAAAAATGAGAAAGTAGAAACCTTATCTTCCCAGAACATACTTTGACTTACCCCGTATTGCAAAAATCACATCTCACCTAAAGCTGAAGCAGCTTTATTGATGATTCCGTCCCATTTCCAGCCTTGCAATCACATGGCTCTGCACTGGCCTTTCAATAACAAACCACATGTCTATGACTTCACGCTACAGCACGCAGACAGTGAGGGTGCACTGCTGGGGGAGAGGTGCTCCCTTCAGCCGGCCACTAGTGTCAGTACGCTGGCCTCCTGTCTAAGTGAGTCCCAGGCTGAGAGGCCATGTGTGGAGGATCTAATGCCCAGAAGGGACTCTCTGGAGCAGCTAAGTCCTACTGACAGTGACCCGAAACTGGACTCTCCACCCAGTGAGGGGGTGCTGGAGCTGGAGAAGGCCGAGGAGGCAAAGGAAGAGGAAGAGGGGGAGAGTTACAAGGAAGATATACTGATGGGAGACGACCAGGTAGCCGACTTTGCCAGCTCAATGCTGGCAGCCATCTCCTGCTGGCACTATAGAGCCAGGGCTTTGCTTTCTACTCACTTCACAACGGTGAGGGTTTCTGCCACCCACGGGTTTCCTATTTCCCGCTCCATTCCACTGGCTTACCAATACTCTCCACCACTCTTTCTCCCACGCTGGCTCTCGCACCTCTCCCTGTTTCATTCTTTATAAATAGAACCAACTAACACCTGCTACCATTTGCACTGTGCACATTGAATGCCTCAGGTTGAATTCCTTCTATTGAAGTGCATGGACTGAAGTTCTCCCAAACTGCTCACGGTGAATTCTAAAACGTATAGGCGAAAGTCAAACCGGGTGCATGTCTTTGCTTTTATTGTTTTGCTTTGGAGTTGGACGTCATCATCCCGTGCATGCACCGTTCTCCTCTCATGGATGTTTTCCTCATTTGTGTAGTTACAGTGTGCTATGTTTCATGATTGTGTTTTTTTTGGGACGTGATTGAAGCTGCCGATTCTTCTGTTGAAATGATGCCTGAATTTGCATTAGAACTGCGCCCTGTTAAATTTCAAAGGTTAATGTAGCCATCTAATTAACTGATCATTATAATTGCAAAAGCCTTGCACTTTGATAATCATATTTCCTCACCACATTTCCCCTCTGAATATTCAAGTCTTTGTTAACGTTAATTGTTATAACAGTATTGTTTCTGAATATGAATTAATAATCAAATAACAACAATAAAGATTTTTATCATAACCATTGTAGTAGATTTTTCAAAGCTGACCTTACGACACATTAAGTCTCTTGGAAATGTTTGTCCACTGTGACAGATTCTTCTGCTGCATGCTGCCTCACAGTGTGATCTCCAGGATGAATTAGAATACATACTCACTTTAATGCCCTGCTTTGCTCTTTCAGGATGATCAGATTGGAGATACAGCTGAATTGAAAACTACACCAACCGAGGAGGTAAAAGCTCACAGGCAGGAGGAAAAACATGTGGCTGTGGCTGTGAAAGAAACTCTTGCCACACAGGTACTTATTAATAAAGCATTGTATAGATTTATACACCCATCCATTCATTTTCACACATGTCTCTTAGGCTCATTCTGACATTTATTCACTGTGCTAAAGAATACCCATCTATCCTCATGCACTTAGTATCGCATGGTTTGTTGTTAAGCATATTTTCTAGCCATTGTATATTTTGAATGACACACTTTCTGTCTATTTGCTTTTGTTATAGTCTATTGATGAATGAGAGCAGGCTTATTCAATACTGCAATAGACATTTCAGTTTGAAGTGCCCTTTGCTATGAGCACAGCATTTCTCTCGGTGTATTTGAAAACATGCCTGGAGCTATATTAGTGCCCGATGTTTATATGTAGTCCTGGAAATTAAAATACCACACAAACATTGCTGTGGTCTATGGTCAGCATTCCCACTGAGAAAGGCAACGGTGTATTTTGGAGCAGTTTTACCTGCTGTAAGAGCTGTAAACAGCTCCGGCATCTGAGCCGAATGTAGGTTGTTTGTCTTCGTAACCTTATCTCCACCACACAGCTCCAAGCTACACTTTTTGCAATTGCCAGCACTCCAAAAGAGGCAGGCAACACCTGAAAACCAATTTAGATTAATGTCCGACTAGGGGGACATCAGCACTATGAACTGAGTCACAGACATCGCAATGCTCACAGTTGAACTCACTAAGGGTAACAGAAATGGGACAACAAGGAGTAATTCGCAATTAAGCAGCAAATGCAATCACAATGTCTCCTTCATTTTGTACCAGTTACATACATACATACATACATACATACATACATGAAATTGGTCACTGTAATAAAGCTCAAGTGGGCCTCCATAAGGAATAAGACATGCATCATAAATTGTGGATGCTTTATATTAAACTGCTCAGGTCATTACGTTAATGGGTAACGGAGAGTGCTTGCCATTGTAATGTCTGTTTTACTCATTATATCCCACTTTGTAAACACTCCTATCATATTGCAGGTCAGTGTGGAGGAGCTGTGTCCTCTAGACTGTGTCCCTCAAGCAAGAAACAGCCATCAGCTGGAGGTGCATCCCTTTGCGTCACCTTTGCAACAAGGAGCAGACACACCAGAACCTCAGGATAACTCAAGAGAAACAGCGGAGGAAGAAGGGGAGAGCGATTCCTCTGTTCTCCAAGTGGGGGAGACGAGTGGACTGACGAATGGGGAGCTCTCAGAAGAAGACGAAGAGGCGCTTTCAGACAATAAAAGCATCCTACCTTCCTCCGTGTTGGACCAAGCAAGTGTGATAGCTGAGCGCTTCATCAGCAGCCTTTCGAGACGGAGCAGTCTGGTTTCAGAGGACTTGGGGTCCCTCGCGTGCCCCTCACCATCAATAGATTATGACGTCTTCAAAAGCCCCTCAGCTTGCATGGATTTAGAGCAACAGACTCAAATGCTGGCCAGCTCTTCCCCAGAGCCACAGGTGATCTCCGAGGCTGATCTGTCAACGCCTGCACCCGATCCCGCACTGAACGCCCTCGTTGAAGAGGAACACAGGTCCATTCTTTCTAAACAAGATCTCCTCCTCATCCGCAAGATCAGAAGATACTACGAGCATGCTGAGAACCAAGATGCTAACTTTAGCATCAAGCGCCGTGAGAGTCTCTCCTATATCCCAGCAGGTCTGGTCCGGCACCTGAGCCGACAGCTAAACAGTATTCCTCAGGAGCAGGCCGTCCCAGTTCATAGGAAAGGCCTCTCTCGGAACCGCCCCACTTCCTGGTCAGTATTTGACCTTCCTGGCTTGGAAAAGAGTCGAAACACTGCATCTCATCAAAAGACTGAACCGCAGAGACCAGTGGAAGCTAAAGCTAGATCTCAGAGCATCACAGATGCCTCTCCCACAGAGGAAGAGTTCAGAAGCTCATCGGACATGCTCAAGGTTTGGAAAGACATGGAAATGGAAGAGGACAGCCAGGAAGTCCTGCAAATTACAGAGGAGAAAGTTAACCACTCAAGATTAGAAACAGCATGGGATGTCAGCTCAGACACTTCAGATGTTATAACCAGTAAGCAACCACTTCCTACTTTAGAAGAGTCTGAAAAAGGCACTGCCTCAGACGACTCCTCCATCTCATCTCCCGCCACAACTTTTCCAGCAGTAGAGGGGGGATCCTGTCAGGACTCTATGTCTCAAGACAAGAGCCGCGTCAGCCATGGCCAACTACCCAAGCTAATTAACTTCCGAACAAGCTTGGATGAGGACCAGATCCTACAAGACATGGGGAAGATGAAGAACAAGGTGTTCCAGCTGGCACGTCAGTACAGCCAGCGCATCAAAAGTAACAGGCCAATAGTCTGGCCGAGGAACCGAGAAAGAGCAACTCAACAGGGCTTCAAGAGTTTGCCTGCTGTCCGTGAGGAGATGCAATTGAGGAAAAAGGGTAAATAGGATGCTTACTGCTTTCTTTTGCAGTAATGTTCCTCTTAAGCTCATGTATGGAGAAAACTGAAAAGCATTTTATGTCTGTTTTTTTTTTTTTTTTATGTGTGCAGGTAAACCCAACCTGAGGTTGCCCTTGAACACTTGCGATCAGTCAGTCATCCATGAAGAGGTTTCTCCAAGCCCGGTCCAGACCCCCAGCTCTGGACCCAGCTCCCAGAGCACAGTTACCAGCCCACAAAGCCCACCATCGGAGACAGTGACCTTCCACTGGCCTGACGTACAGGACCTGCGCACCAAATACACAGACACTCCCCACTCTTCAAAAGTAACCCGTGGCTGCACCGTCCAAAATGGGATGCTGGAGTGCTGTACAAACGGGTGTAACGGGTGCTCACACAAGTACAATAGCTCCTCTGACCTTCACAACGCTCTGACAGACAGTCCGAGGACAGAAACAGGATACACAGAGAGGTGTCATGTGGTAGAGGACTGGGCCCAGCCCCTGCTGTGCAGGTGGAGCTCCCTGGACCACATGCTTGGGTCTCTTCCCCTCCATGAAGTACAGAACTTTCAGGAACCTGTGCGGACCTGCTTCCCAACAAGGCAGCTGTCTCTGAAATCAAGAGAAATTGGCAAAGAAAGGGACAATGTTCTCCAGGAGGATTTAGACTGTACCACAAAGTCTGCTGCCCTGGATTCAGGGAAAATGACGGAAAGTAATCTAGTGAAAAGCTTACGAGAGAAGTTCCAGAGCTTAACCACGAGCTCATGAACGTGTGAATTATGTAATTTCTTTTATCAGGGACTATCATGTGGAAACCAGTTACGTGATGCTTCTCAACGTTTTCCTTTCCCCTCAAAAGAATGCAACTTGTTGTCTGCACATTGTTTTCAGTATGGGGTACAAGGTGATGATTTCTGCAGCAGTGTAACATAAAGGGATATTATTGGTCATTGCCATGATAAGAAAGCATATTGTCTTTTAAAAATGTGCATTGCAATATTTGTACATTAGTATTTGTCTGCACTGTACAATACAAGTTTTTGTAAAGACCTGTACGTAATTGAGGATTAAGTTGTACTTTATAATTATTTGCATCAATTTGGTTCCCACCCACTGTTGGGGATTCTTGCTATAACTAGCACTATTATCATTTCACCATGTAAACTGTCAGCTAGAGTTTCAAGGGAAAGCAAAAAGGAGCTCAAGTGCATGTCGTTGGCGAGAGATCTCTGTTGTTGGTAAAGTCTCTAACCGTACACCAAAGAGTTTTTTTTACATTTGTTGACTTTAATGCATGTGTTCACAACAGTAATTTGCTTCCACGTTTACTGTAGCTGCTTCTAAAAATGTTTCACAAACTATCACTGGAGCTTTATTTTTCTCAATAAGCTGTATATTGTCTTTAATATTATTTATGAAACTGTATATTTGGGAGAGTTTGGCCTTGTGTAAATACTGACCCGTAGCAGCCCTTTTTACTTTTCCATTCCAGAACATATATTATTTCATACTTGAAGTTTTCCCATATTTTCAATAAAAACAGAAATAGTAGATGTTCTAATAGGTCCCCTCTTTACACTGTCATGCATCTCAAATACTGTACATTACATTCATCTCATAGTTAAATCTATACAACTTCCACGATCCAACGGTTAAATGGATTGAAGAATGCTTCCATGATAATATAAGACTGAGACAGTCTTTCTGTTTTTAGAAAATGAGAGTTAAGACCATTGTCTGAATGTCTCTTATTGACATCATTATTTTGAAATGAGGATCAAGCGGCCCCACTAAACTGCATATGCGAGATAAAAAGAAATGAAGTGAATGATGCATGTGACTAAAGATGTGATTGATCTAATCCAGTGGTTCTCAACCTTTTTTCGGTGATGTACCCCCTGTGAAATAATATTTTCAGCTGAGTACCCCCTAACCAGTGCAAAGCATTTTTGGTTGAAAAAAAGATGTAATACACAGCGCTCTGCCATCACTGTCGGATTTAATATAGAAAATATACAATTCAGTTTATGAACTTACACTTATATTTTATTGAATATTTGAAAAATAACCATTTTTAAAGGATGTTTTAATGGTTGCTCTTTTAAAATATATTTAGCGTACCCCCATTTGAGAACCACTGATCTAATCAATGGCTGGAGACCCTGGGTCCTCAAAAACATATACATATTGTCTTATCAGTTTTAATTGTTTATTTTCCTAATTTTATGAGAATCGCATGTTTCAGGAGTCACATTAGTATATATTACAAGTAGACTTAGTATGAAATATGTCCTTCTGTATTTCTTCTTCTTTATCATATATGCCACAGTTTATGGCAAAAGGAGGGGTTGCGACTTAACTTCTTATTTTTACACATATAGAATTGAGCTCTATGACTCCAAACAAACCGTGAGGAAGTAAAGCCAGTGTCAAGAAAATACAAGGGTCGATATGTTTGATTGCTAATCATTGACAGGTGAGAGATGTAATCAGTGTACTTAACCTTAATGTGCTATCAGAATCAGTCTGGAACAGCTGGTAGAAGTATTTCATTAAGTATAAAGTGGGCACTTTTGCATGAGTCTTTATTACCTTATGAAGTTATAATCCGTCTTTTGTTTTTAAATGACTGCACGGCACATCCTGTGTGCCTCATGTTAGTGCGCGCCCTGCGGAGCCAGCGCGCTGTTTCCCTCTCAACTGATTCATCTTTGCGTCAAAAGCTGCGTCAAGTCGGCCATGAATAGAGAGACGTACAGCGGAAATCAGCAGGGCAATCCTTCAACATAAAAGCGCAAATACTCCTCAGTACTCCCTGTAATCCATTCTCATCAACGAGGGGTTTTATTTTGAAACACTGACCAGAACTTGTAGCTGTCTGTCTGATTACTAACTTGACACCAGTCCGATATACCGACCAGAGGCGTGTCGTCCAAGACGCACTTAGAGACGCAGAGGCCAGCGACATCAGATTTACTCTGGAACTAAATATATTAACCCTTGTTTTTTTCTTCCTGGACTGGCACAAATATATAATTGTTTAAATACATATTTGTTTTGTCTATGAAGAATGGGCTGCGCATTATCAGGTCTGGCAGCGAAAGAAGAGTTTAGTGAGAGGACAGAGGATGCTGCTGCTGCTGCTGCTGCTGCGTGTCCCAGCGAGGATCAGATTCAGATGATCAAGGATTCATGGAAAGTTATCCGGGACGATATTGCTAAAGTTGGGATTATTATGTTCGTCAGGTAAAACGCTTAAGCCTCTTCTGTACTTTTGCACTGATGTTTGCATGTCAATAAGTCAAAATGAAAGAGATAATTGTCTATTTGGCTGATTAGAAGGGTAGGCTATAGATCATGTAAAGCCAAAGGATCAGGAATAGTATAGTGTTGCCATTAAGTCAAACTGAGTAGCTTTTATAAACACTGATTCTCTTTAGACATATACTTTTTTTTGATCATTTGAATTTGATAAATGTAGCTTAATTATTGGGGATTTTGCATTCAAAAGACATGCAACAGGTCCAACAACAAATGGCATTTTCCATATCATGTGTGTCTAAAAGGCTCTTACTCCTGATCATCATAATGCAAAGCAGAGGAGCAACTTATCAGTTTAACCTTTTCAGACCGCTTCGTGTGCTCTGTGAGTGAAAGGTACTCAGAAGGTCTTCTGTCCCGCTTTGATGATGACATGATGCTTGACCTTTTCAGGATGGAAAGTGAACATCAAGCTCCCCTCCACCTCCACCACATCCCTCTGTGTTTCCTCTGACCCTCAGCTGTTCATTTAGAGCTCAGAGCAGAATACTCATCCTCCCCTCTTATCACTTCATATCACATCTTAACAACATTAAATAATGATACTCAGTCATGGGCCTGCCATAGTGCTATACAATTAAAGGCTTGAGCCATCAGGAAAATGTATTTAATCAATTATGACGACCTGCGTCCGGAGAAACGTCTCTGACCTATGACAGGCAAATACAACAAATGAAAGTGTATGGTGATAAAGAGCGGCGGACATTCAGGCGGCAGCCTTTACAGTAAAGAGACTACAGGGCGCATGGCCAGAAGCCCAATTCATGCCCTGTGTCCCCTGGGTGGCCTTAACAGTTGATGAGACTGACCTCAGGGTGTTAGCCTGGAAATGCATGAGCCACTTGTGGGTCAGGGCCAGCCGAGGGCGACTGAACAGTAACTGTTACAGCAAAACAGCAAATAACAGAATCACCCATTTTTCATTGTGTTCTTGCTCTTAATTTAACTGCCTTTTTTCTTTGGCAAGGGGATGCTACCACAATTTAAACTAAATAAGATACTCTTAAAACGTAGATGGGACCTATTCATCAGTGGCAAAATAGTTGCAACAACAGCAGCAATTAAAATTCCACTTGAGCTATGTGGTGCTGCATTGTCTGTGGATGAACGTACACTTGCATGTGCGCCACAAGAGAGCATACAATGCTGTGTAAACAGTGGAAATAAAGCTTGTGAGCAGGAGGTATGCATTGTGAGAAAGCACATTTTCAAGCCACTGGAGTGCAACCATTACACCATTACACAATTAGTTTATGGCATTTAATCAAGCCTGCATTCTTAATACTTTCAAATGAATAGAGCCTGAATATTTCTAATTTAATGTAACTACACGCACAGACTTTCCATTGTGTAATTGTCTGCACTACCAGTTGTAACATAGTTAGATTATACTTTGAAAGTATTAAGCCAAACTATGGAGTTGCACAAATATAAAATGATGTACTAGTAGACATATGAAAACACACATTTCTTAGTCAGGTCATTCAAACACATCCAGGGGCCTGTATAGTAGACACTCGCCTACATTTTGTTTTGTCAATATTGTATCTTTCTGTGGTGTTATCTGCTCGTCAAAAGGTGCAAAGCTGCTCATATTTTGCACCATCAATTTTCTCCCACCTCTCCCAACTCTATTCATCAGTCTATCTATGGATGGGGGCACAGGTTTTAGACATCTATTGCATTTATTCATGAGGAATCTGTTCTGTATTTCAGGTTTAGAAATGTGTTTTCCCCTCTCAATAGCCGCGCTGGAGACCATGAAAAAAAAAGAAAATAGAATAAGCTTCGGTATGACCTGCCACACCCACAAGTGCTCATCTTTTCTGCCATAATGGTCTTGTTTTCCTTTCCTTCCCATTCACATCCAGCTGTGTATTCCAGCTGTGTGTTCTGGCGGCATGACTATTCACAAGTACCTCAGCTGGAGATGGAGGGCTCTCTGATTGGATAGCAGGAAGCCTTCAAGGGAATTGACAGAGGTTTCAAAAGAAAAGCAAAACTCTTTCAAGATCAGTGGCTCCTGGGTGGAAATGAGGGTATTGGCCTGGCTAACAAACTCACTGATCCACCGTGGCCTGTTATTGATTGCAGATGTGTGTTTGTTTTTTTAAACCAGCGGAGGGCAGTGATGACGAGAAGAAACACAATAAGATCAGAAAGTCACAATTGGATCTAGATTCAAAGTGAGAGAAGAAGGAGGAGTCAGAAGCCTCCAAATGAAAGTTGATGAGCTGAAAATTGCAAATTCATCCTCAGCACTGTGAATAGAGGGTTACAGTTGTGTGACTCTTGGGATTATGTCATGTTAGTTAGGACACTCAGGGGGAGGTTTGTTTAAGTCTGGGAATTAACTTTAAAAATCAATCCCCCCCCCCCCCTAGGAGGACTGAGCGATTGTTATATAAAACTGTAAATCATAGCTTCTTTTATAAAAAAAAAGCCCCAAACTGCTGTATTTGGATGTATTGAACACCATAAGTAATATACAAGTGAAATATATGGTTTGGTACATGAAAAGATTCCAATGTCACAAATGTGCGCAAATCCCAATGCAAATGTTGGAGACCTCGCCTGAATGTTCTCTGTACTAAACTCTCTCTAACTTTGTTCTGCTTCACTTTATCACAGTCAACCTTTGCAGAGAGAATGTTCACATATTGTGCTATGATTTGGGTTAGAGTTGGACCTTACAGCTGCATCATTTCAAAGAAATAATCATCCTGAAAGTGCTTTTTTTCTAGGCGGACCTGAAATCTTTTAATTTTTTTCTGTGTGTCATCTTAATTTACTCTCAACCAGTAACATATATACTGATATTTACACATCTGAACACAATCCCACATGTGTACCTTTTATTATAACACCAACATTATTCAGATAGCCCTAATGGTTGCAGAGATACACAAACCTTTTAGTTTGGGTATGCAATTTTCGAGGAAAGGGCCTAAAAATAGGGTGGTTTTCTATTGGTTAATATGTCAGAGATGTGCACTGTTGTTGTCTTGGTAACAGGTTGTTTGAGACCCATCCTGAATGCAAGGATGTCTTCTTCCTGTTCCGAGACGTGGAGGACCTGGAGAGGTTACGGACCAGCCGGGAGCTCAGGGCACACGGCCTACGGTCAGTCTGCACTTAACAGAACACAGCAACATATCAGCATCATGCAGAGCAAAGCTGAACAAACCAGCCAAGGATAGCATAGCAGAGAACTGCATATGCACTGGGCAGGAGAGCAGACTGACATCCAGCACCCTCTTGTCTTACAGTAAAAGATCAAAGTGCGTCATTCATTTATGGGCTTCTGTCAGGATGATAAACATCCCAGCTGCTATGTGAAAAGACCCAAACCAAACTTAATAAATACTTCCATACAGTGTACTTTATGAAGCAACCAGTCACCCATTGGTTCCTACTCAAGACGTACGTCTTTAAAAACAGTTTACAAATATTTTGTTTCATTTTTTTTAAAGGCTCTATCATTTTCTAAAACAGCTAGGCACTGTAGTTTTGTGCTATTTTCAGCCACGGATGAAAGCATAGTTGGTGCTCTTGTGCAGTGATTGCCAACCTTGTTATATTTCACCAATTTGTAATCCTAATACGTGTATACTCTTACCAAAACAATATTGCAACATTGTGGCTCATCCTTTTTTTTATATAGCAGCACGGTACTGAGAAATATCCGGTTTGGCAATACTCAATACTGGAATGAATGCATAGTTGTTTTGGTCTTTTCATGGGAAAAATTCAGAATACCGTACTCGTGTTTTTTAACAATACATGATAAAACCATGTTGCACACAGTGCAGTGCAAGACACAAATCACAAGATAAGTGACAGGGCAAAATGCCAGGTAGACATATCATTATAACGTTACTACCACTCTGCTGCAGACAGAGCTTGTAGTATCTATTACAGCCACTTGTCTGTTGGTTCCAAGGAGCATCAGGCATCTGAGTGTTGCTCTATGTGCACAAGGCCAAAGCAGCCAATTATTGCCTGAGGACCTGAAGGTACAGAAGCAAGCATTGCAGCAGCGGCACACAGACAAAATGTGTTACGCATCCCAGCATGAACCGGCTGCTCTCAAATCACCAACTCCAACCTGTTGTTCTGTATTCATCTTCAAAACTGTCACTCTGCGGTGATGGCAGACACACTTGCAAAAGCAACAAAGGAAATTGATCCTGTGGTGTTTTGTGCGGGGGATAAAGTATCGTGCAATTTGTGAGCTAGATTTAAATGATATGCAATCAAATTGTGTTTATCTTTCTTGGCATATAAGTTTATGAAACTGAAAATGTCATCATGCAGTCTTTCAACACTTGTCATCTTTCTTTCTCCATCTCTTTCAGGGTTATGTCGTTTATTGAGAAAAGTGTGGCTAGACTGGACCAGCTGGAGAGACTGGAAGCTCTGGCTCTGGAGCTAGGAAAAAGCCATTACCATTACAACGCCCCACCTCAGTACTACAGTGTAAGAAACATGTTCCCAACGGTGCTAAGAAGTGTGTTTGTGTGATGCTGCTTTGATTATAGAGGACTACACATATTCTAATTTCTACTACTACAGTAGCTCTTTTATCAGACTCCCCATTATACTGAGACTAAATCTAAACTGAAGCAGCTGAATGAATTGACCCAAAACAGCAAAATGGACACACACTTACTCTTGAAAATAACAATAATAACAATGGAGTGACACACCAACTGGATATCACCCTCGTTACCACGGCGTAACATAAGCATGTCAGTGAAGTATCTCCCATCATCTTCTTTACAGTACGTCGGAGCAGAATTCATCTGTGCCGTGCAGCCCATCCTGAAGGAGAGGTGGACAGCTGAGCTTGAGGAGGCATGGAAGGTAAGAGTGACCTGTGTGTCTCTTTATAAGTGTTAAATGAGAGAGACCTTCACAGCGACCCATTCTGGGTAAGCGCCGTGTGAAATGGTGCTTGATGTGTGCAACAGCGTCATGCTTCTTCCCGTCTCTTTAATGAGCCAGAAACATGTCAGAAAGGAACCAGTGCAACGCAAGCTTGACTGGTGAGGCATTTACTGAACCAAACATGAGCACATGGTGAAAATGTAACAGGGCTCTGTCACATCATGTTATGTCACTTCAAGATCGCTTGTGTTATTAATAAAGAGACA
Source organism: Myoxocephalus aenaeus (assembly GCA_038501785.1). Lineage (NCBI taxonomy): Eukaryota > Metazoa > Chordata > Actinopteri > Perciformes > Cottidae > Myoxocephalus > Myoxocephalus aenaeus. Next base: position 3,371,107 of record JBAMJR010000097.1, read on the forward strand.
CTCAAAAAACGTTATTCCTACTCAGTGTTTATGCACAATAGAGACATCTCTTTCCTTCAGTGAATTTAGTTTTAGTGTAGAGCTTTCTGGTAATGGACCGCATCGGCATCACAATTTTCTTTTAAAAATAGTGTGTTTTTAGTTTCATGTTATATCTTTATATTTCTAATTACATTTATATTTAACATTTAATTTCAGTTTACAATTCTGCACATCTTTCTGCTTCAAATAATGGCCTCTATGGCCCTCTAGTGGTTTAATGTAGTCAGTTTTGATTTTATTTAAATGGCAAACATTTGGCTCATCCTACTTGGGATTACAAGACACTATTACTCATCAAACATAAAGAATTATAGCACATATACAATATGATATGTACATCAATAGTTATTCAAATAACATTGATGTAAAATGATCTAGTAAATTAAGTGGTTTTAATTTGTTTCTTTAAGTGGTAATTCAAATGTTTCATATGTGAACACAGAATGGCTTTTATCAAGAACAAAATAATGTTATTATTATTGATCTAAACATATCCTCCTGCAAATCCTCCCTATTTGATATCCTTCAACGTTGGTGCATATTTGTGTAAACAATATTTAATAGTACTGGATTGCACTAATTCACACAGAATATTTACTACCAACTAGTATTTCTAAGGCCCCAGTTGGATAATCAAGCACAGGACACATACATACGATGGTGATAATGCAGCAATGTGGTCAGCATACTTCCCCTCCACACAATACAGAATGTAATACCTTGTTGAAAGAACGAATGTCCTTCACCCATGGGGACCCTGACCCAGTTCAATATGTATCTTTCGTGATCCAGACCCTGTTCCAGTTTGTGACCAGCCTAATGAAGCAGGGATACCAGGAGGAGAGCGACAGACAGCGCCACCTCACACTCTCCCCAAAGGAAAGGCCGGACAAGAGGAACACAGCGCTATGAGGCGCTTCTTCTTTCAATCACAAGTCGGACTGTTTTCACCAGTACAGCACAGAAATGTGTTAATGTATATAGTTTATTTACAGTCTCCTTTTCTACAACACTCATGTTTAACGCAGTCATTGTTTGCCACCTAATCAAAATGGACAGAAATAAACTTGCAGCGACTTTCAACAGAGCACTTTATTTCTCAACTTAACTTCTGCTGCAGTCCTCTTCCATGAGATCAGGAGCATGATAGAAATGGCTGACAATATATACCAGCTAGTTAAACCTGCCTTGCAATTGTGACTAACAGAAATGACATACAAAATGTGGTCTCTGTATTCATAACATAAACATGCCTTTCAATAAAATCAACTTTTAACATCATTAACTGAAACTACACGTTTTGTTCAGGTTCAACAATTTAAGCTCTATGATTGGTATGAAACAAAAATATTCATATTCATTGTGCTTCAGGGGGTAAAACATAATCATTGGATAAAGTAAATTTGTTGAATACAGTAAAACTGGTTTTAAAAAAATACATGAAATTGGCTCCGATTTAGCTCTGTTTGAAGCAAGTCTGCAAATGCATTGCTTATTCAATTAATAAACAAAATAAAAATATACAATCCTCAATGAATTCTTCTTGAGACTAGGTCAAATTGAAACATGGCAGCACAGCTCAGCCATAAATCTAACATAAATATGGACTTTTAACAATTAAATAGTATGAAAGGCAGGTAATCATTGGGCTCCGTGGATTTGGCTCCAGAGGTGACACAGCTGTTGATGACCTGGTTCCAAAGCAGAAATGGTGGAGATTCAGTAAAGTTGATTTGATTCGTCCTGTACGAGAAATCCGCAGGTTTTCTGTTCCAGAATTCCAATGGCACCGAACTGCCAGGGATGAGACATTACCATACAAACAATGGCACAATATCAAAGCCGTCACCGGGTGGATGAACAGCGATTCTGAGGCCTCGTGTGAATGGGTCGAAAGCGGGGTGCGGCGACAGACCATGTGGAGGCCTCTGTCGTTCCCTAGGATCGTACAGGCCAGTTTAGGTACCCATGGTTATGTGACAGAGTCTGGTTCTCATTGGGTGGCTTTGGTTTTCTTGCTTTTGCTTTTCTTATCTTTCTTCTTAAGTCCATCCATGTGAGCTCTAAGGAGATTGGAGTATGCCTGCAAAGAGATGTTTAAGTTCATGATTCAGTTCTCACAGCTCTGAAAACACAAGATAATTTTAATAACATCAAGGAGACCAAATCAAGACAATCTGCATACAGTGTCCAAGGGAAATACCACTGAAATAAAACACAAAACTAGCTCAACATACCATTTGAAACTTGATTACTTCTTTGGTGCTGACCTGAAATAGCAAGAAATTAAGTCAGATATTTTGCCGTTTTTCACAAGCTGTTAATGCTGAGATCTATTTGATCAAACTAACACATTGGTAACACAGTAAGCTCACCACTGTGCTAATTTTCTTCTTGCCCTCAGAAGCTCTGATGAGACATTTGTTGTCTGCTGGTTCAAACGACTCTGTGTGGCCCTTTCGGGGTGCTGGCTTGGTCCTCCCGTCATCTGGAAAAGAGAAATACATCCCATTCTAGTGGCTTACATGATGAAAGGGGAAACGTGTAGCATCATGTACAGGTTCAACTTGAATGAAACTCAAGAGGTGCTTACACTTCTTTAACGTGATGACCACACTGCCAGATGTTCTGCACTTCTGGAACAGCCGTGTGAGCTCTGTGAGAAACTGGACACAGGAGCAAAAACAAAAAAAAGGTGAATCTGTGCAATGATCAATACTTATTCAACATGTATGAAACGCTTTCCACAGACATGGTCTGATTATACACTCAGTTGTATTAGGAACACCTTGCCTAAACTATTGCAGTCTTAAACACCCCTAGAAGAAGAAACAATCTTCATGAAGGCTATAATTAAATATGTATCTATAAAATAAAACGGTCGAGGTGTTTACTCTCCTTCCGGGTAATTTCGGAAGGCTGTGGTAGTGTTTAATTGTATTTCCAATTCTTAGTGCTAAATATTACAAGCATGTCAGCCTTTTCTCTCAGACTGCATTCGTTTGAGCACGCCAAGAGTAACGCCACCTAATAACCGGGCAGGTGAGTAACGTGATTAACTTGACTGTCTGGAAACGTATTAGCGTAGCTTAGTTGTTTACGGTTGACGTTACTTTAGTCTGCTTAAGGAAAGGCTAACTTAGCGCGATGATGCGCTACTGAATGCTAACTTAGGTCCAGGTTTGGTGTCCATGTACGAAATAATGAGCAGCTCTACAGAGAGTTACGTTACCAAAGTCTGCGTTAGCGTCTTAAAATGATAGAGTGCAATAACTACATTAGCCAGCTTAAAGCTTAAAGCTTAACGCGAAACCAAACGTTAGCTTCAACCAAATGTTAGCACGATGGCTAAAGAGTCGGTTTGGCGACTGACGTCAGCTGCCTGTTAACCAGAGAGCTGAACTAATGCAGACAGCGTCCATTTTTTTGTTTACGATCAACAACGTCGACACATCAAATCATTAACAACGCGCTCTTACCGAATCATTTTCAAGCAGCACCATGATATTAACTCCAGCTTCAGCGTTGGCTTACTGGTCGCTAGCTAACCACAGTGGAGGCTGTAAAGCACACGTACTACGTCTCACAGACGGAGCCCCGCCCAGCGCCACACCGCGGAAACACGGGCTCACCGACAGCGCCCCGTATGGCCCGGGAGGGGGATTACATGCCAAGATCACTCAATCACAGAGCATTGTTGAAGGAAACATTTTTACATAGATATTTTCCAATAATTTGTTAGTTGATTAAACATGAAATATAGAAACAAAACTTTATATCCACTGGAAGCATTGAGATTTGAAAGTTAGCTATTTTCACGGCATGACTGTTTGATCAAACAAATGAAAGCAGCTTTACCCGTTTCTGAAGAATCCGAGGACGGAATTGAAATGTGGTAGTATTGTTGTCTTAAAATAGTCATAAAATATCAAAGCATAGTTTGCCATAAAATAATATTATGTCATCAAAATGTCTAAGTATAGTATGTCAAAAAAGTTATAGTATGGTGTTTAAAAACAAGAATAGTATAGTATGTCTAAAAATGTCACTAAAAAATCATGGTATATGTTGGAAAAAGTAAAAACTCCACAGTCGTAGTACAGTATGTTTAAAAAAATTGTCATTGTCACCCTCGTTACCACGGCGTAATTCTCATTGTATACTATGTTGAAAAAAGTCATGGTGTAGTAGTAAAAAGTCATAAGAAAATGATGTTGAAAAATGTCATCATGTAGTATGTCACAAAAGATCATATGTTTGAAAATGTCATAAAAAAAGTCATATATTGTAAATACCACTTGTGGAAACAGATTTGAACCTTCCTGAAATAGAGCTTTCTCCTCAGATTGTCAAGTAACACTTATCAGCACCTTATCTAGGTGAGCTATTCCTTGAAATTCTTTAGATTGCCGTCCGAGATAGGACAGCCATGATTTTATCCTTTCACTTCAGACTTTTGGGCATCTGACTATCATGCTTTTGTTAGAGCCCCCAGACGTTGGAACGCTCTAGCTATTGAGAACAAACTGTTTGCATTTTATTCATTTTTTTTTTTTTAAAGCACTTTGTAACAGTGTTAAAACAATCTAATCTAATCTGTATTATTACATCTTTGCACATAAAGTAATATATAATAACGACAATCTTTCTCTAAATGTCGCACTTGAAGCAGTTCAGCATACTTACTGAAGGTGCTGTCCTTGCATCGACATGGTTGATGATGCTCAAAACTTTGACGTAAGAAGACGCTTTAGAATTAAGTTTATTATACCATTGTGCCAAAAGTTGCATATTTTAAAAGTTCTTAACACTTTTCTATTAACCTGATTTTCTCTCCAAACAAATAATTCATAAAATCCTAGAAGCTATAAAAATACATTCAATCAGTGTTTTATAACATATTAAATAAAAACTGCATCACAACAGGATTGTTATAGCATGAAATGAAAAGAAACATATGGAAAGAAGTTTCAGTTTTTATTTAATTTGAGTTCAGTTGAAAAATATATGTTCATATACACGGATCAGATATTTTTGATCAGATATTTTTTATAAAAGTTAAACAAATAATTGTAAAATTCAGAGAGCATTGCTGTAAGAAAAAACAAATCCAAGAGCGTATTCACTAATTTGATAGAGTTCACTTTTGAATTAGGATATTTCATATGACAAACTATTTTAGCTATCAGCAAGGCCTAAAACAAATCTTAAAGTTGAAGACAATATGTAAAATATCAGTTATGCATCTTGTATAATTGCTTTCCCCAACAATTCTGCATAAGGACAATTTGTTCATCAAAAACATTTTAAGTATATATATTGAATAATTACGCAGTAAATTCATTAACCATACATTCAACAATCAGCTAAACACTAAAAACCCACCACATAAATGATAACTCAATAAACCGTATTTCTAGGTACAGGTGCAGTACATATTACATTTCATCTGGTATACTTTAAATCATTGATATCAAAGCTTCATTTATACAACTTTAACCTCACTTTCAGTGCACACTCACTTTAAAGAATATGATTTATATTACTTACATTATAGTTTTATAAAGAAGTTTCTGTCATCTTGATAATGCACAATCTGGGTGGTGCCCCAGGTGAGCAAGGTCCACAGCAAACTCAGAGTACCAGTCTCTGTCAAAGACTGCCCTCAGCTGACCCTGCAGGGCCTTGGTTTTCCATACGGGATGAGGAGCATGCTGGGAAACAACCAGACCCACTCCAGCTGTGGTCAGAAAGTAGTCCCCTGACCAGTTGGAGGTACCTAAGGGACAGCACAACATTATCTGGTCAATTATTAACCAACACATACATGTTTGACCTCAACAGTAAATGTGTGGGAATAATAACCCTGAAGACAATCCATCACTCACCAATGTAGGCTGCTTTATCAGTCACCATGTATTTATTGTGGTTGACTCTGCTATATGGAATATCAGACTGGTTTCCCACAGGCACAATGTACAGTTTCTGAAAAGCAAACGATGTCCAAACAAAAACAGAAAATTCAGAAGCAAAGATCGGTAGAGTTTTTCCCCAGCAGATCCATTTATTTAATGTTGTGTCTTACTATTTGGATGTCAACATCCTGGTGAGGGTTGTCAATTGAGGCTAGAGACTTAAGGAAGGGCAGCATGGCTGCATCAGAGTCCCGCCCACAGCTGATCAGCATCCGCATCTTCACCTTTCTCTCGAATACAGCAGTCCTGATGGCTTCATCAATGAAAGGCCAGTATCTGTTCAAGTAAAAGAATAAAGTGAGGAAATAAGGCGAAAGAGGAAAATAGTTTAATGGAAAACAAATGGTTTCTTTTGAGGGCCACCTCCGAGGCTTTTCAAAGCGTGTGGTGGGGAAGTACTCCATGACGGCTACATCGACATAGTGTTGGGCCTCTGAGATGATGGAGACAATAGCCTCCAGGTCCTGAGTCCTCGATAGAGGACAGAATGATGGTGGAGAACCCTGGGGTTAAACGCAAACGTTCAATAATAACACCAACAAAAACATTTAATACACACAACCTGACTTCCATGGTAACAGTTTGAGGTTTAGAGGTGGCTGAAACTGTAATACGCACACTGTACGGCCACTTCTGTTTAAATAGAGACAGCCCTTTATTCATCAGAATAACTGGCCTGTAAAAAGGAAATGAAACCTAAGAAACTCACTGTGAGGTACAGCCTGCTGGAGACATTATCGGTTTTCACCAGCAGGGGGTGTTGTTTGTTGATGGCAGTGTCATACTTTGAAGGCCAGGGCTGTGGGAGGGAGCTGTGGGATTGTCCCATTTCCCAGTAGGACTGGAAAATCTTATGGAGGTCCTTTGCTAGACTGGAGCAGTTGTAGACAACAACTCCCAGTTCCTTCACCTAAAAGTGAATTATTAAATAATTTGGATGTGCTTTAGGGAGTAAAAAACACACACCTGTAAGCCTCTGTAATGATAGATTGTAGGTGTTACCTGCGTGAGAGCTCTCCAGTCCATGTTGGCGCTTCCAATAAACACATGTTTTCTGTCAACTATCCAGAACTTGCTGTGGAGGACGCCCCTTGTCAAGCGTCCAAAGTTCACCTTCCTCACCTGAACTCCTACAGAAAGCCAAAGAGGGAACTGCAGTGAATTAAGGGAAGTTGTCACATCATGTCACACATCATGTCACACATCATGTCACACATCAGAACATAGTGCAGAGAACAAGAACAGGAGAGTCGCTTCCAAACCTTTCCGTTTTAAGATCTCTAGATCTGTGGAGTTAGTTGGAACGGTGGGAACACTGGTCACCACTCGGACAGATACATTCCTGGAGGGCAATTCTTCAAGTTCTTTCAGGATGTCCCGTCCCTGCAGAGGACAGACTCACAGTATGATAGGACTCTTCCAATAACAACAACATATTCAACAAATAATTGATGTGTATGTTTTCATGTCGCTTTCTATTTTAGTTATTAACTCACAGGTATGTCAGAGGGAGACTTAACGCCAATGTCTTCCCCAGTTAAAGACCAGTAGAAAGAGGCTACTTCCATGTTGTCCTTTGCCATGGAGATGAGATCTTTCCAGACATTTTCCAGAGGGATCCCAAAAGTTACATTGGCTTTGTATTTCACTTGTTGAGGGATGCTCTCCACCAGCGCCATGCTGAGAGAGGAAGACATTTGCTGAGGGAACTCTTTAGAAACTGAACAGGTGAATGTTATAATTCAGAGAAACAATTTCTGAATCATTAACCATTAAGTTAATGGGTGAAGATTATTACATTATGTTACTGTTTTATGATAGAGATCTATGTTGCATCATTACTATTAATGAAGTTATTGTTCAGTTAAGTCTCTGATTTCCTGGTGATAATGCTATAAAATGATGTTAAACTTTAACAGGTATCAAATAAACTTTGATCCACAGTTTAACATTATGTTAAACAGAAGCAAGTTATGGTTAATTATGGCTGAATAATAAGTAAATTTTCTCCTATTTAACATAATATAAAACACATCTTCAGAGGGATTATTACCTGCACTGGTCCGTGGAGGAATTGCTCCCACCAGCTTCCTGAGGAAGTGTCTCGTGCTCTTTGGGGGCCGGTGGTCTTTTCAGCACCGCGAAGGCAAGCAGGACCCCGAGGACCGTCAGGCAGAACAAAACCACAGCCAATTTCACACAGCCAGTCCACCTCTAACAACATGAAGTTAGATAGAAAAACAAGTTCAGGAGGACGAACAATGCGTCAGACCAAACCAGAGGGACTAACTTGGGAAATATTTGATGGAGTCTTACCCTTTTGTCTGAATCATAACTGCCATGAAGCCTGCTATACGTAGAGGGCATTGTTCCTTTCAAATGATCCTCGCCTATTAATCTTTAAAAGCAGGAAATTCTTATCTCAAACATAAAACAATTCTGACCACACAATGAAAAAACTAAAAATGTTGCAGTTTAAATGCCCTAAATCTCAACTGAAGATCTGTTTCCAAAGTATTGAAAGCGAAAGCAACTTACACAAAGCAGATACTTTTCCACTACAAAGAGCTCAAAACCCAATTTGCTTCGTCCTCTAGCTGTTACCCCAAACTAATCTGAAGTGATGCATCTGCTGCCGAGTATATTGTAGCACAGTTCCTGTTTTCACTTTCAATTCTCTTCTTTCTCGTCACTCCTCTGCACACTTCATATTTAAACACTCATGCCACTTAACATACACTTTTAACTTAAACACTCGTCACTTTAACGTACACTCACATTAACGTATCCGTTTGTCTGAGCAATTTATCTTATCTTACACTTATTTAATACCCATTCCACTGTTGTTGTCATTGATTGTTGATTGTTGTTTGTCTCGTCTAACGTCCCATGTCCAATGTATGCACCTTCCGCCTCGAAAAATTCCTCGTTTGTGAAAACATTCCTGGCAATAAACAGTTTCTGATTCTGATTTCAAGTTTTGAAACATGTATTTGCTCGGGACTAAACAAAAGTGTAGTAAGTGAATAAAAGGAATCACAAAAAACAGCTTTACTAATCAAATTTATTTGAAAAATCTGCAATCACCGCCTATCAAATTAAACAGAAAAACAAACATAAATACCAACTAACAAGACAGCAAGATTACAACCAAATCATAACAGGCAAAGGGAAGGGAAACATAAACTGAATATCAAAAAAGGGACACAAATTTGACAAACAAGAATTACATTTCAGCTCTCAAACCTGCTGTAGCTTTGACTTAGATGGAGTAAAGCAAAGGGGAAATACTATCCCACAGAGGAAGCATAGCAGCGACACTTTGAGCAAGTGATGTCAATAGGACAAACATTCAATTTAGCTTGACTTTGTAAACAACCACTGTCCCACACAGCTCTGTGGCACTTATAGGGACATCCCAGTTACTATCACATGGACAAACTGGAGAGGGGAAGGGGAAACAGCAGCCTGCTGGTGAACTGGTCGCCTTCTTTCCTGCTGCAAGCTCAAAACCATCAAATGTTTACAATCTATCGCAGGAAAGCAACAACTTTCAGTTTGCAGCATATCAAGTTGAGGGGACAATGTTGTACTACATTAGTGCAAAAGACAAGATTGAGAGGTAATTTGTAGGAAGTAGATATCTTCAGATATTTACAGAGTGAACAGAAGGTCACAAACTGATCGTCAGATTTACAACTTCACTGATAAAATGACATTACTTCTCCTGTCATGTGAGGACCCATCAGAAGTGACCATGTGACTCCAGAGGAAATATATAATCTTACCACAGTGCTCTTGAGCATGTGACGGTAGAGGTGTGGTGGTGTGATGAGCTAAACACAAACAGGGATAAAGGCGACTCATTCCCGTCAGTCGTTTCAGGGTTGTCTTTGGCCAAATCTCGGAGAGAACTGTGCTCACAACAAAAACTAGTTTCAAGCCCCTTAGTGCGTTTGACACAAATGAAAACCTACTTTTCAGAAGGTAGACGCCAGGAATGGTCGAAAAGTCTTGTTTTATAGCCACTTGAGTTTGCGGTTGCCAGGTGACTAAACCGAGTCCCTCCTACCAGTCAGACCACACGTACAAAAATATTTTCATCTCCAGCTGGACAAAACACAGAAGCCTGGACAGAGTCGATACAATGGGAAATGTTAACAGAATAAATACTCAAGAAATTGGTTGATAGCAACTGTGTAACATGGCATTAATTGGTCTGGCACTAGAGTCTACTTACAAAGTCATGTTGTCTCGGTTACAGGGTCTCACAAAAGACCCCTAATAAATATTTTTTACATTCTGCGATAAATCTTGTCCACAAAGATAAAAGTGGCAAACAAAGACAAAAACATAGAAACACAAAGAAGAGCAATGGGTTGACTGAGGACACAAGAACACAGTACACTAAGGTCTGCTGGTGTGACTGCAGTTCTTTATACCCAAAACTAATATTAACATAATATTATATATTTTTTTTTTTCCTGAGATGATTATTCTCAGGCCGGTTTTCAAATAAACAAGTAAATACAATGAGCTCTTAAAATCAACAATGTTGGTCATATCATTGGCAAATAAAGAGATCAACCTCTAACACAGAGAATCAAGTATAGTTTGGAGGCCTGTGTAAGGTGAGGTTTATTGAAGTATTTTGGTACTTCCTTAAAAAAATAATTCACCTCATGTGTAGGCCTCCCACTGAGCGCACTCTATAGGCGTTTAGTGCAGGCTTCACTGAGTTACACCACTCTGTGTGTGTGTGTGTGTGTGTGTGTGTGTGTGTGTGTGTGTGTGTGTGTGTGTGTGTGTGTGTGTGTGTGTGTGTGTGTGTGTGTGTGTACGGGAGGGTACACATCCGTTTACAGTCTCACTTCCCCCCCTTTTGCTTTCATTGTGTGCACAATGGTCCGACACCTGCGTTTGTGGAATGACAGCAGAATTTCAGCACTGGTGGAACCGGCGTGTTTTTGTCCCGCTTCAGACCAAATATCCCGCTCTTAGATCGTCTGGTGTCACAGCTGCTCTCCTGACACTCTCACTGGGTCTCGGGCCGCCGCCCCGTTTGGAGACGGAGTGGATCGTTCTCCAGTCTCGTGAGGCGGGAGGTCTGGAGGGCCGAACTTCAGATGAGGAGGAGACCACAGAGGCCTTAGAGTTGTCAAACTGCCCACTGGGATCCATGACCGTGTTAAAGACTGGAGGGGAAATAACATGAAAAAGGGTTTTTAGCTGATTAATTGGCTTCACAACAGAAAGGTCTTATGAAGATTATTTATGTTATATCATTTATAGAAGTCAGGTTGACTCACACTCAAGTTGTCGTTGAACCCTCTTGAGTTCTTTCAAGATAGTTGTTACTTCCTGAAATACAGATGTCCAATTTATCTCAAACAGTCAACCAGTGTTAATTTAACTAGAATATTGACAAACATAAGACACCAACCTTGTTGGAGGTTTTGGTAACAGGAACATCATTGTCAGAGTTAACCTTGGCCTCGATGTCTTCCCAGATATCCATCCTGTCCTGGAACAGGACCCTGCGTGCATAATGGCCAAACGCAATTGTTAGAATGTTTGCTTCTTAATGTTCTCCTTTAAAAAGGGGACAATCTACAATTTTTGTGTTTAGTATATATTTATTCTGTAAAACTGAGAGCTGGGCTCTCTTATGATTGTAGTTACTTAGCAAAACTAAATCCAATCAATACTAAAATATGTTTCTTCTTTGATATCTTGTAGGTTTCTTTGGGTTAAATAATTGTTGTAAACAACAAACTGTGAACATCTCACAATGGAAACAATTAAACACCAACGGTTTTATCTGCATCTAATCTGTTCAGAAGATTCCATCTCAGTCCCATATTGTCAGTGCCGACTCACTGAGTTACTCTAGTTTAATACGATTATAGGCTCAGTGGCGTCCTGTTGTCAGACAGACAGGATCAATAGTCATCAAACGCAGACTAAGCATGGGAACAAAGGATGTTCAAGTAACATCTTACTTAATCTTTTCAGCGAGTTGCTCAGTGTTTTCTCTGATGGCCATGGTGATCTGTGACACTGGATTCAGCATCAGATTGTCCACAATGGCCTGGAGGAGCAAAATAAGTACTTTATAATGACCCCCCAGTGCTAGCGTCACAGAGATTTGTAAAAACAAATGAGATGGAGCGGCATTTGTGCGAGACCTCATCTCTGCTCTGAGCTCGCTGCCTGGTGTTCTGTTCGTGGTCACTCTGGTTGGGTCCCCTTGAAGATGTAGAACTTGGTGGGACCCTTTGGTAGTTTAATCCAGCCTCTGGAATACGATGAACCAGCTGCAACACAATCAGATTCAAGTTTTACAGTAAAAGACAGGCAGAGAGATGGATGGTTTCCTTTGGCTGATGTAATGAACAAGGCAAGGAGATGAAACCATAATGTACAGTATAACAATTTAGTGATTTAAAAAAAAAAAAAAAAGGACCATTTTAATGTCATGTTATATAACTGCACCAGATGTGCAAAGCCAAAGTAGAACAATGTACTATATAAGAATATGGACCAAAAACACAGATACTTCCTCTTTCAACGAAAGAGCACAGTTTGTGGTAAAGAGGACCAAAAAAAGAGAATAGTCCTCTTCAGTTTTAGTCAGCTGATGGAGTCGATTTTATACTTCAGTGTGTTAGATAAAGCTGCAATATGTTTCAAGTACCTGTTCATGAGCGGTCACTGTGGAGACCGGTGCACTGCTCTCCACTCCAGGGTTTTGTAGATCCCCATCACCTGCCACGTCATGGATCTCTCTGGCCAAGATAGCTAGGTCTTTAGCCAGGTCTTGACTCAACCTAGCAGGCAAAGAACACATCTTACATTATTACACGTTTACATTATTCTGCACAAAGTGAAATCCTTGATATCTTTAGGCCATTTCATGGAAAACGCAATAAAGAAAATGCTAGAGGCTGCATGTGTGAAAACATATTTAGTGTTAGGCTAAAGCAGTGGTTCTCAAACTTGTTTTGTCACGCCCCACTTTGGAAGAAGAATGTTCATGCCCCACCACAAAAAAAATGGCCTATTGTGGCTGCAATTAACCGGTTTTGCACTGAATATCTTTTCAAGATAATAACAATAATGTGCAACCTGTGCAATACAAAACAGAAAGAGTGCAGATATGTGTGAGCCATCGAGTTGCATCAGTATTAGTGGCTGCAGTGAGCTGCTTTCCTCTACAAATCTTTTTAAAAACGGGGTTGAAGGCTTGATACGGTCGCTCTCAATTCATGCTCAATGTTGAGCTTAGATCTGCATTTTGTTTTGAGAGACAAAAAAGCCGACCTCGCGGCGTTCTCACGGAGATCTCAGAGATCGGCTTTTCCACGAAAGTATTTTTTATTATTGACGTTTTATGTCCGTGTACTTTTGTACTATGTAAAGTTCTCATGTAGCTCATGGAGAGTGGTCGTCCTGAAACAACAAGGTGCCGGTTCGATCCCTGTTCTCCCCATAGTTTGCGTGTCGAAGTGTCCTTGAGCAAGAACAAAAATATATAGGAAAAAACAAAAAGCTGCATATCCCCCCCGCGCCCCCACCTGTAACACCTCCGTGCCCCACAGTTTGAGAACCACTGGGCTAAAGTAACACATCAATTCATATTAGCATGTCAACCCGATTTTTTTTTTTACTTGTACGTGATATTCCTTACCGTGCGATCTCAGAGCTGTGGTTGGACCAACCGTGTAACGAGTCTCCGTCATTGTTCTCCTCTTCAGAATCTCTGCTGCGAGGTTTCGGCCGCAAGGCGACCATCGGCTGAGGCCGCGGAAGATTCCGCGGGCTATGGGAAGCTGAAGAAGGTTGGGAGCGTTTGTGTTTAGGAGTGCTCTGGTTTGAGTCGTACTCCTCATCTGAGGTAGAGGCATAGTCAGAGCCTTTGTGTCGTCTCCTGGAGCCTTGGCGTTGTGAATTGGTTTGAGTTTACGGAGGATGAGGATAGAGAAGTTGGGAAAAAAAGGAGAGAAAAAGAAATACCATCATAGAATACAGCCAAGAAAAACACCACCAAGAATATATCACCAAAATCCTCCCCAGACCAAGAGACAGAAACGTTGCTGTGGAAGTGCTCATTTGTACAGCTAAATTGGAATCAGAAAGATGGTTTAGGTTTTTTATTTTGCGTTTCAGATTTAAAATCATTCACAAACTGAAATGAGTACTTTCCACAGTACAGCAGCCGAGTACCAGACAAGCACCATATAGTGAAGACTGGGTTGTTTAGCAGAAACCATTTGGTACATACATGGCTAGAATTTTAATCTCCATCATCACCAGAGAATCCTCATTGATAACCATAAACTCCCTGAGAACACTGTGCAGATGATGGTAGATATAAAAAGGTCTTGTTCTATGGCCCCTTTCCTTTTTTTCTTAAATTGCGCAAGCACAACGATGAATGCTCCTGTTTTCTCCTTCCACCTGTGCACTGAGCCAAAATACCATACAGACGGGAAAAGTGGATTTCAAAGTAAGGAAAATACCAAACTGCCAGAGCGCTCTTTGTGCTGGCCGCTGTGCCACCACAAAAATATGTGCCGTTAGTGTTATTGATGCAAGTGAATGTCCAGAATAAATTCCACCCCAAAATAACACTTTTATGGGGAAAAAAAAAGAAGCTGCTGCATAGAACCCAGGTGTTACTTCCTGAAACCCATAGCATATAAACTGAGGACTGACTGTATCAAACCAATTCACCACTGTGTTTGATCAACAGACCATGTAATGCTTCCATTACAGGTAGGAAGCAATGTATTTACTAGGTTTGACTAAGTAAGTGGGTATACCAGTCAATATATGTTACACTCAATGAAATTATACTCACTTGAGGTGCTTCCAGTATATTTGGCACTGCTTGAACGTCCACGAGTGATTGGTACCTTGTTGAGCGGTGCTTTCTGCTGCCGTTCTACAGGCTTCGACGCCGGTGCAGAACCCCTTCGAACTGAGCTGCCGGTGGAAGAGGCCTCAGTGTCGCTGGGTGTGTTGAATGAGCTCGTCCGCTTACGAGGCATCGCCAGCATATCCAGCCTGGAGAATTTCTTGGTTTCTTGGGTTTGCTGCGCTAGGGCATTGCCTGCCTCCTGGGACAGCCTTTCTGTCTCCGTGCCCTCATTGTCTGAAGCTTCTCCCAGGCGAGCGCGGCGGAGCATGGACGCTCTGGTGGGTCTTGGGGCTGAAAAGCTGCTGGCACGATTCAAGACCTGGGATACTCTAGAGGTCTTGGCGTCCTCCTTCTGAAGGGGCACTGTGTATTTTCGCCGGGATTGGTGGTTGTTAGATTCCTGATCCGAGTAAGGTAAACTCTGAGGGTCGTCACTTAGGTCTGTGGAGCCACATCTCCCGACACTACGTCTCAGTCCAACCGGTCTCCTGAAAGACTCCATCTTATTGTTGCTGTCTTCTCCCTGAGAGCGCTGCTTTTCTGATGTAGTGGATTCGTGACTTGGGTCCTGACTAGTTATACCGGCTGAAGACCTCTCCCTATGGAAGCCAGTAAGAGAGGGGGTTTTAGGCAGTATGTTTGGCCTGGCCTTATTGCTTTGTTGGCTGACTGTGCTGGAGGTATCGACATCCGACTCTGCAGAAAGAGAGTCCATTATTGGAGACGGTGTTGTCTCCGATTGTCCTGCTTGGAGTTTGGCCTCCAGAACCGCCAGAACATCCTCCGTCTCTTTGAGATAAGAATGAGTGTCCTGATTACAGATTCCCTGGAATGATTCAGGGTTTAGGCCTCTCTGAACCAGGCTAGAGATGTTGGGCAATCTGGCATTGCTAGGCCGATCCTTGGTGAAGCTCTCTTGTCTGATTAATCCGGCTACAGTGCCATCTTTGGACTCTGGACTCAGGACTGGAGGTGACACACTGGGTTTAACTTTTCCAGAGTCCTGGTTAGCTTTCGGTTTGGTCAAGGTGGATGTTGAGAAAGTTTTGGTTGCCTGTTTTATTTCAGTCTTAGGGGTGCTGGGGTTTGAGCCCCCAAGTTCAGGTTGGGACTCAGCCTCCGCTGAGCCAATGTAGAACGATGTCGACTTGGTTGGGAGTCGGTCCTCATTTTTCCTTGCTTCTCTGTCTGACAGCGGTCTCCTCTTTTGCTCTATGATGGAACCATCATCTGACTTGCTGGCGTCACTCAGGCTGTCGGGCTCTACGTCGTCATGCACCGATAACCTGTGAAGGCTATCCTGAGACCTGGGGTCAACTGTGCTACTCTCTCCTACATTAAATGTTGAATGCGGGTCATAATGAACATGAATGCTGGGAGCCGTAATGTCACTCTTCTCGCCCAGTGGCAACTGGGGCAGGACGCGCCGAGTTCTTGAACCATCAGAGTCAGTGCTGTCGTGGTGTCGGCTGACCGTGGCGTTGTGGATGATTGTACCTCGTGCTGAAGTGAAACAGTTTAATGCATATTAACCACACACACTGAAACGGAATATCATTCATATTCATCAGGGTGTCTCATTATAATTTCAAATAAATTCATGTCTCGTCAGGTGTTATTTACCCCCTCCTGACAGCTCCATCTGGGAAGAGATGTCAAAGACGCCAGACGACGGGCCAGATTCGGTGTAGCTGTCTGCCAAGCTGGCCCAGCAAGACATCCACTTAGGAGCCTCCTGTAACACTGTACCTGCTGGCTGAACCTGCATGAGATAACATACAACTTATTCAATATCTTTACAAAATAGGGGGAAAATTGCAGTTACTAATTATATGATTTTCTTAGTCAACAAAAAAAAACTAAGTTAATATGACATACAACAGACAATACCAGATATCATCTGTTTCATGGGTAAGTATGTAGTAACTGTGATAATATATTATATTATATTTGGTTAGAAAGAAAAAAAAAAAAACTAAACAATGAAGAACCCAGAACATGTGAGGAAAGAGGAGTCTAGACATCTATAGAGAAACAGCAAAAAAAATCCCAAGAAGGCAAATCAAGACAGCAATACATGTTGGTTTGTACGCTTAAACATTACGGTTACTGACCCAACACATTAATTAACTCTCGTTAGAATTAGAAATCAAATTACTACATCTAATCATTGATCACAGACTCTGTCCCTGTTCTGGAGCTGGCCTCACCTCCCCACTGCTACTCTGCCTATGCTGCTCCCTGCTCTCAACATTAACAGGCCTAAATGCTGATGAGGTTTCTGCTTCGCTCTGGTTGGTTCGCTCTGGGCTCTCAAAAACACCAAACACCTGTCAGGAACAAAGCAGTGCAAGTCGGTAATTGAAGGAAAGTGTGACTGCCAATGTCCATGGCTCATTCTGAGTGGGACTTTCTACCAAGACACAAGACACTGGGGAATTTGCAAAGCGGATGTTTTTCCTTTAAGCAACATGTTGCTTAAAGCCAAATTTACATAGATTAAAAAGGAGAAAGAAACTTGCCTGGTCAATCTTGCTCCGTGCCTCTTCTAGCTCTTTATCTTGAGCATCTTCTTCAATAGTGTACGTTCCTGCGTCACTCAGATTGTCCTCCTCTTCATTCTTGGGGCCAACATGGGGGCTCTTGACCTCCACACCCTGAGACGGCACGGGCATCGAGGGGGCCTCGAGGGGAACAGGGTGGTGGATAGGAGAGGAAGTCTGTGGCTGGTAGGACGCTTTAGATGAAGGGGGACTAGTCTTTGATACAACCACTGTCTCTGTTTGAGCTGTTGTAGGGGAACTAGACTTATTTTTCTCCCAGCTGGCAGAGGAGACCTGCTTTGCTTGTTTGAAAAATTCAGCAGTAAATTCCTGGGCGAGTTTGGACCTCCGGCCCACACTGCTAAAGGGTCTTACGGATGCAGATGAAGTAGAGCGAGAGGAAAAGCTGGTGCTGATCCGGTCCTCCGTCTTTTCCTTTCGTAGAGAGCCAGCTCTCTGGAAGCCTGTGGAAGCAGGGCCCTTCAGGGGGACAGTGTATTGTTGAGTTGGTGGAGTGGTGGAGGCTGGAGATGGGACTTGTCTCTCCCCAGTTGGGCTTGAGCCCTTCCTTGCCTTCTCCATCTGGACCCTTAGGCCTGAGAGCTCAGGTGGAGAGGTGTTATTAGTGAAAGACTGGGAGCGCTTCTTTCTTAGGCTATCGTCAAAGAATTCAATAACAAAGGCTTGGTGAGGCTCAGCTTTGCCAAGACTGGATAGGGACTGAGATTCTGGCGGAGAGTAGGACAAGGGCTCCTCGGAGTCGGGGGAGGCAAAGCGTTGTGGCGGGGAGGCTCTCAGGGGTTGTGGAGACGCCTGGTACCCAATCTGAGGTTCTGATTGGAGGAAATCCCTTCCATTGATTGCAGGAGCCTCTGAATCACTGCGAGTGCCATCATTATGGTGGTTTGCTGGTGATGGAAAGAACACAAGTGAGCTTTAGAGCGAGCACATTATTGCAATCAAAGGTGCAGGTGTAGGTCAAAATGTAAAAGTAACTCACCCGTGGTGATCTTCAGGGGTGATGGGTCACTGTTTGTGCTATACATGTCTTCAGCCTGTGACCTCTTCCTCATCATGCTAGCATTACTCTGTACCAGCCAATCAGCAACTTTGCTTTCTGCTGACATCACCTCAGCGGGTGTGGTGACGGGCTCTGTGGAAGGTAGCTTCTGCTGCTGGCGGTAAGAGAACTTGGTCACGTGGTCCTTGATCTTCATTTTACCTGGCATGCATTCATCAAATTCGATGGTGAAGGAGGCATGGCTTTGGACCACGGGAGGTGTGGAAGAGACAACCCCAGTGGGATCTGGAGTGTCTTTTGTGGGAACCTCGTGGACCTGCGACTCAGGTTTCTTGGCAGGTCGCTGCTGTAATTCCTTTGTTGGGATCTCAAAGTAGCTGGGCTCCTGGCGGTAGGAGAATATGGACTTGACTTGATTGTCGGACAAAGAACCGTTGACCTCGTATCTGGACACGTCTTTAGCAGGCTCTGTAAGAAATTAAGATTATCAAGGACAGCAAACACATATATACACAGCAGGCATTAGTGATGGTTGTACATACTTTAATCCACGGAGTGACTAAATGACTACACCATTTGGCATTTTTTTTAGAATAGAAACGTGTGTATGTTTTCTTTGTGTTTGAGGTTCCTCTTCAGGCTCACAATTATACCTCAGTAACTTAAACTTCATTGGTACAGCTAAGAAAAGTGATTGAGATGACTGGGATGTCACTGTCGTACAATCCCTTAAAGCAGGAGCCACAAATAACAAGGATTCCAGCATTTAGACTGAGAAAACAAATCCTCCAGTTGGTCTTTGGGTGCAAGTTGGACAAGGCCAAATATCACTTTAGCAGCTCAGAGTCCAATGGAAGGGAGCTGAGTGGGAATAATCTGTTTCAGCCTGGGCACAGTGAGGCAAACGATCACCCTTCCACCCCCCTCCAGAAGCTTAGAGGGTCATAATCCATCACGAGGCAGACAGGCAATGCCCACACTGGCCTGGCACGGTGTGGCCTGGCTAACAGTCCACAACCAGCGGCCAGAGACACCATCCATCTCCAGTAACCCACAAACTGCATCAGATATCAGTGCCATAGAAAAACCTGTCATTCCAAATTAGGATCTAATTCACAGATGTGGGAAGAGCCAATGCCATTATAGTAAAAATAACGCTTTAAAAAAGATATAAACACTTCAGTGTAAATACTATAATTAAGTCTGTAGTTGGTACACGTTAGTACAAATATAAGACACATTCTCTGACCTGGAGACTCCTGTTGTGGCAATTTCCCACCTCTGTTCTTCTTTTTCTTGGCTGCATCCTCATCCTCCCCCCACCAGGACGGTTGGCCATAGAGAGGAGTAGGCTTGGATATCGGAGAATCTGTGGAAGCTAACAGACAAACACACACACCGTTAGGCATTTGGATAAACTCAGGCAAGAAAGAATCAAACAAAGAACTGAATTTATACAGCCTCTCATATTTATAAAAGGCAGTGAGTTTATGTTGGACACATGATAAAACAAGGTTGTGTCCGAGTTTGGTCTTGTAACAACAAAATATACTGGCAGCCTTTGGGCTTTTTACAACTCTCCCACATTCCCAAGTCAAGCGAGGGTCCAACTGCGAGACAAGCGGTATTGCACAAAACATAATCCTGCTTGTGCAAATCAGGACAAAACTAATCCTAATCTTCAATGAAAACAAACTACACAAGATATCGGATAACGACTTTATCTAACGTGAGGCTTCTTGTAAACGGTGACACTCACCGTTAGCATAGTAACCTTTGTATACAATGGAGGGGATGGCTACTGTGATGCCGATTCTGAACTGGTGTTCAGCCGCTGGTTTGCCAGTCCACTCAGTCCAGCCAGCCTATATGGCACTAATCAGATAATCCAGAAGCCGCTTGTCGACCTGATACATAGGCTAAACAAGCTCTCTGGATTTTAATGTGGGGGCTTCACAATTCGAAGCATCAACAGCACTTCACTACTGTTGCCTTGGACACACACAATAAGACACCAACAGTGTGACGACAGAAGCAGAGGGGCATGCCACCAATTCCTTTCCCCTTACCCAATCATCTCCTTTTATCTAAAGAAAACATGGGCGAGCATCAAAACTAAAGTGGACTGAGCATAGCTCAGTTGTTAGAGCCATAAAGAGCATATCTGTCAGAAAGCAGACCCGGAATAACCTAATAAGTTAGGCAAGTTTCCCAAAGTCTTATTCAAACCCTATTAAAACTGATTGAAGTGTCACATTAGTTGGAGGATTTGTCTCAGATAGCTCTTTTTTTATTTTTTATTTAAGTCACCTTAATACGGAATCTTGGATTACAAAGTAAGTCACTACATGAGCAATTCGTTAAAAAATGGATTAGTACATTTGAAATGATGTGTAAAGCATCAAGCAAGAGGTGAACTATCCATTTCATCCCCTTTAGTAAATACTAAATAGCCTCGGGTCCTGGCAGAGTAAAATAGGCCTGAGTCACACACTGTACAAGTGAAGTGTCCTGCCCTGAGGACAGCGGGACACACTCCACATCCTGTACATCTGCATGGGAAAACAGGCCACAGCACACAGCACACAGAAAATAAGTGAGAGAATTGTACACAAATAAACCCCCCCAAAAAAACGAATTCAAACATCAAGTCCAGAGTACACCAAAAGAACCAACAATAACAAATTCAGCCAATAGGAATCTGTTTGCATGACGTCAACATAGATAAGCGGGCTCAGTTTGTGCAGGACTTGTATTTTATCACTGAGGAAAATAGCAGTCAACGGTTCTTCGGCTGTAGCTCAGGGGGACGAGTGGTCGTCCCGCAACCACAAGGTAGCCGGCTCGATCCCCAGTCCTCCCACAGCTCACATGTTGAAGTGTCCCTTAGTAAGACACCCAACCCCAAAATTGCTCCCCGGGCGCCGTTCAAGGCAGCCCACTGCTCCTTAATACTAAGGATGGGTCAAATGCAGAGAATACATTTCATGTATGTATGTAAAAAGTATGTACTATGACAATAATTGAATCTTATCTTATTCCTGTGTATGTCCAAGTGTGGTACACAAGTGCGGTTTTGTTTTCCGACTATAAAATCCGATCCTTATCTTATTGTAACATTTAGTGAGACAGATGATGCTCATTTTGTTATGAAATTGGTGGATTGGGTCACGGCTGCGGTCAAACTGCCGGCAGTGCCTGCATGGCCTCCAGTAAACACAGCTTCAGTGAGCATGTTCAACAAAGAGTCACGGGTTCATAGGATCCCTGTAGTCAGCTTATCGCTGCAGGTGATACAACTGCCCTCCTATTACTAACCATTGTTTTAGAGAACAAAATGTTTTCCAAAGTTATGCAGTTCAATGATGTATTTGTATGGCACTCAGTGGGATATGAGCCAAGTGCTGGAAAAGTCCTATTTTAAAGCACTAGTTGTAGTTTTCCCTCTAAGCTCACGGGGCGGTGGTGGAACAGAAAGCACGAGAATTGCTAAATCAACAACAGCTGGAAAAGGTTTTGTCAGTGTGAATGAGCTTCATTCAAAAAAAATAAAAAATGCTTCACTTGAGCCAAGAGTTCTCCGACTGTTCAACTGGATTTACTCAGGGCAGCTCAGGGCAGAGAAGCAACTGCATCTACCATCGGCTACATGGACAGACGTGCCAAAAACCTACGCACCTTTTTAATTCTCCTACCACATGATAAACCACCAGTGCCGTGTTTGGCAGCACCCCACCTCTTGTCAGCCGTTAGGAATGGCGGTGAGAGATAAGACTGCATGTCCCCAACTCGTCACCCCTGCACTTGTCTGGCAAGCCTTCAGTGGGCCAACGCTGGGATGTCGAGACCTGTGCCTTTACTGACATCATAGGATAACGGCCTCAGCCTCTCGGCTCACACGGCAGCCTAATCTCACGCCAGGGAAGCGCCTAATAAAAGACGCAACAACCGCCTTATCGAGTGATTGACAGTCAATGTCACGCAGCGCGCGGAGAAGTGAACACTTCCTCACGTGCGTGAACATGGTATTCAAATCCACTTCAGCTAGAACACTTCCTCTCACGCAACAAAAACAATTCACCTTCTGTATAAGTAAAAGCTGCTGCCTTCCCGCTCCATACGTTATGGTGGGGTACGTGTTGGTAGTGGTGTTTACCTGTGAGAGATTGGGCTTTTCGCTCAGCCTTCTCCAGCAGTTTGGAAACGTTGCCTTTGCTCTTCTCTGAGCTCTGGAGCTTCTGTTTTTCCTTCGCCTTCGCCTGCAGGGCTTTAAAACTTAACTGCAACTGGCTGGTGTACTTCTCATGCTGCACAAAGAGACGGGGGGGGGGGGGGGGGGGGGAGAAGCAAGATGTGATAAGACCTTTGCCAACACTCATTACAGATGTATCTGTCCTCAGATATACACAGTAAGAGTGTGACTATCCACCATGACTTCTGCTCAGTGTTGGTATTTGTTGGATACCACACGCACACACATTTACATACATTTGCATGTTTTATCTGGCAGAAAACAGCGACTACATTCTAAAGCTACAATTTTAAATACATTAAAATGACAGATAAATAGGTGATAATTCACAATAAGTATAAGCATGTTTATGATTATGTGTGTAGATGACTAAACTATGGAATTGGCTATTAAACTCTATGCAACATTTTGGGGCACCGGTCATTTGCTCCAGCGGTAACCTGGGTTGTGTTTATTAAGGTAAGGTTAGAGGATGCACATGGAAGACGTATACAGAAGACAGCCAGTGCCAACAAGCTCTGCGCCAATAACAACAGTTCTGCAATTTGTTTCAACGCACAGAGCTCATTAAGAAGACTGACGACTGTTGGCACAGGATCCTGACCATCTAGAGGTCACACCCACATTACATCACATGGGTACCTCTAAAGGAAAAGCTGCATATTGTTTGGTTTAGTCCATTTGTTTGTAATCCTGTCTGATATGTCATTGTTTATGGGAAAATTGGAGGGGAAAAGAATCAACAGATTATCTAATTATGAAAATAATAGATGAGCACTTCACTTTAATCATTAAATGACCCAGAGCAGGCATATCAGCACTGCTAGCCTGAAAAGGTACATTGTGCGTACTACTTACTTTAAGAGCTTCCTCTGGGACCTTGTGTTGACTTCTCTCCAGGATATATACATGCACATGTGCAGGAGGAGTTAAAGTACTCACACATATGTACATTTTTGTAAAACAATTGGATAATACATATATATTCACAGTCTAGTATATGGTTCTCCAGAAAGAAGTTTGTTTGCACAGGGAGCTGAAAAAAAACATACAAACTACAAATCTGTAGCAGTTAGTGTAGTTCTCTTTTACTGAACTTCCTTTCATGCTTTGTTTTCCCCCTGGCCCCCCAAGGAGGTCAAAAGTACGTCATACTGCTGCATGCAAGGAGGAACACAGATAAGCAGTACAGACCTGCTGCACTTCAAAAAGCTTCTTTAGTGACCCACTCCTTGAAACGTGCAACATCACATGTCACCCAATGGTCACAAACATTCCTATATGTCTCTGTACTCTAAACCCACCACCACCATGTTATCTTACCTACGTTTCACCATTTATGTCTTTTCTGTTCTAGGGGTCAAAGGGTGCAGGAGATTTTCTGTTCACAGTTGACTATAATCTAAAACCCCTGACTGAAAAACCACAGGAGATTAACATGCCGATGGAAGGGAAAATAAAATGTAAAAAATGTGTAACGGACACAGCTGCCGACCACCAGCTCATTTCAGTGTGGGCCACTTATCACCGACTTAAACTGCGCCAACTGGAGAACAGAAACTCTGTATTACATAAATCACACCGGTCCAAAAGTTAAACCAAATGCAAGACTTAAAATTTTAAAGACTAATACAAAAAAAGGATATCATAGCCAAAACGAATGACATCAGAGAGCTTGAGGGTGATGTACGTCTGGTCTGGGATTCTTAGGTCATTCACAAACGTCTGAAAATAAAGAAAAAGAAAACATCAAACTCAAATAACTTTCACTGGTCATTAATGAAGTAAACGTGTTGACTCACAGGTCACAGGCGCTCTAATTCCTGCTGGCATGCGCCCAGATACTGTAAGGTGCTTTGTCATTGGCCCTTTTCCCATTGAAAGTTAATCCACAGGGCACATTAAAACTCTGATGAGATTATGTAGTTATGCAATGCAATGGCTGTCTCAGATTTTGTAGAATGCTTCATGGCCAGGTGGAAATACACACAACAGTGTTTGGTTGTTGATCAATTATGCTTTCTTCTTGTAATAAAAAAAAAAGGTGAGACAGTGATTCCAGAGTTCATCATCAGAAACTGTAAAGAATGATAATTCTGTGCAGAAAAGAGAATCTATCAATATACATCATATATCTTCTCCTGGATAGACCAAATTAAGATTATTGGGGGGGGGGGGGGTGGGAAACACAGCAATGTTGGATTTCAGTTACAGGTCCTTGCGCTGTTCCGCTCTGATTCCTTTGGCTGCAGATACCAAAGGCCAAATGAAACGCTCTCTTGAGAACAATGAACGGTTCCTCCCACTGCTCAACTCTGGATTTCATTGGGATAATGGTGCAGTGAAGTGGCAGCAGAGCGGTGAAGGGAGAGAGAGGGGCTGGAGAGAGTGAGATCGAAAGAATGGGGAGGGAAAAAAAAGGGGGCCTAGGCCGGCAGGAAAATCCAGTTTCCCGATTAGCACAGTTCTACCAACCGTCCCCGTCTCCGGCGGCACAATGAGAGGTATTCGGTGCTCTGGTGACGGTCTTCGGGGAGCCCGGGGCCGGCTCCTTCATCACAGGTAGTCTAACACGAGAGATGGACTCACTCACCCCGTTCAAGCTGCCCAGGTCCTTCACCATGTGCTCGTCTGTGTTCTCGTCGTAGTTGAGCACAGCGTGCTGCTTGTCGACACTACGAGACTGCAACAAAAGCAAAAAGTCATGAGATGAAATGATTAGTCGATCGATGTTTAATCATATCGGTAACATTTCAAGCGTAGACACCAAGCGTTCTCTGTTCCTCCAATGCAGGAAATCACTTCTTTACTTGAGACCAAACAAGGCACCTGAAGATAGAACTTTGGGAAACTGTGTGATCGTTTTGACATTCCATGAACTAGCCGAGCAAATAATTGGTAGATTAATCCATAAGGAAAATGATCATTATCCATCATTATCATTGCTACAGAGTCAGATGCCTTGAACACACTACAAACTACATTACACTAACAGCTAGCTGGTCCTCATTACCAAACACAAAGTTCTTAATAGCTAAAGTCCGTGACGTGTGCACATGATCTATCAGAGGAAACGTGTGCTGTAAAAGTGATTCAGACCTGACTCTCTTCTCTAATCATCAGGGCCTCCTTGTCACAAAAATCAAAAGATTGAGGGTGACTGCCAAACTCATTCACACAATTAGCACCGTCTTTCAATGGACCGTTTGTCGGGCTGAAATAAACTCTTCCACACCACCTACTAACTGGAATAATCAGCATTCACAGGTCGTATGAACCGTCTGTGTGGCCTCTTGACTCAGTGGACTTGCAAATAACTCAAAGTAACTTTCAGTAAATACTGTACTGCATATAAATATGATTTTATACATCTACAGCGGCACTAAGAATTCCACATTTCTACTTCGATGACCCTTTGCCTCTCTTATCACAGAGGAAATGTTTGCTCTGGCGCTAGGAAACCAGAACTACATCATTTGACAAGGCTAAATGCAGTCACTACTATTATAGGAGGCATACGGTCTAACTACTGGTCATGGAGATACAGACATTGATCCGACACCAGTTGTCATGGAAAATTCAAAACATCAAGTGGAGGCCCTCGGCTACACTATGCGATACGACTTCACCTACACTCTGGCTTTCACGTCAAACAGGATTCTCATGTTACAGACACTCAACTGTGATTTTAATAAAGTAAAAGAATGCATTGATCTTTAACACAGAGAAACAAAAAGGGGTTTGAAGCCGACATTGACTGTGTGCCAAGGCAGGAAACAGTCCTGAACACTTAAGCTGAGCGACAGAAAAGCCTTCATCATTTCAGACTGGGAGAGGGAGGTTTGTGTTTAGGCGACGCCTAAATGTGGACATGCGCAACTTTTCAATCTCACAAACATCTGTGGTTAGCTGGGTTTTCTGAGCATAACTCACTGACTGAGTAAAGTATAAACAACTGCTTCTGAGGCAGCATTCCTCTTTCACTGGAATAAATGCAGAGCGAGGAGAAAACGGGAGAGAGCGCATTTGACAACAACCACAGAGAAATTCTGTTTGTAACAAACACTGCATGGAAAAAAAAAAAAAAACCAGTGGAATGCTTTAGCTGCTGCGTTTTAAGTCATTGTTCGGGGGGGGGCAACTTTGTGTGGAGGCACCAGGTTACACAGTCACAAATGCACACGCACGAAGCGTGTAGGGAGCCTCCCGCTGTTGTTTCACATGTTTCTGTGACTAGCTGACCTGGCAGTGAAGAGTAACACAGCTAGAACTACAACAGACTATAATGAAGACCAGTTGAGAGTTCATTTGACAAGTAAAACACAGACTTCTCTACAATGTCATCTCCAGAGCGAGCACACACACACACACACGTGCTCCTAAACATACAAAGACACACACACACACACACCTGCAGCATTAGCTCGCAGTCATCCCTGCCAACAAAGATCATCTCTCGTGGTAACCGATGGCGAGTGCCAGAGCTGCTGACCAGGAACCATGACGTCACACTCATGTTGGGGCCGCGAGTCAGGATCGGCTCAGCATCCTGGGAAGAGACGGGCACAAAGAAATATTCAAAAGACTAAATGACAACATTTCAGTCAAAAGGAACCTGTGGGGTTTGTTGAATGACACTCAGGAGGCGTGATCAAAGAAGATCAAAGAGTATTAAATAACTGCTCAATCAGTGGAGAGATTACCGGGGAGAAGTCATCCTCTTCATCTCACCTGAGCTAG
The DNA here is from genome assembly GCA_038501785.1 of Myoxocephalus aenaeus. Classification (NCBI taxonomy): domain Eukaryota; kingdom Metazoa; phylum Chordata; class Actinopteri; order Perciformes; family Cottidae; genus Myoxocephalus; species Myoxocephalus aenaeus. The sequence continues at coordinate 3,398,603 of JBAMJR010000097.1, forward strand.
ACCTGTTATAATAATAACAGATAATCAGCATGTTCACACGACAACCCGAAGCTGATTGTCTTCCTAAATAAAAGACACAGCACGTATTGACGCCTTCCAGTGTGTGTCCCATGGAGCATGCTGGGAAACCTGTTGCAAAGTGGCGCCCATGAGTAACGTCAGCTAACTACTCAAACTTCAGGTGCTCGGTTTGTTTCTTCTTCTACTTCCTGTAACCTTCGCCAAGTAAACACTACTGCCAGATCAATATTAACCCGAAGTAGCATTTTCATTTAGATGACACTCTATTAGTGTCTCGTGACGTCTTGTCTCGGGCTGTCTGAGCCCGTCGGTGACGGTTGATTAGCAGCTAACGCTCGTGAGCGTCCGGCTCCACCGAAACGAACCTTTTCCACCGATTTGATCCCACAAGGACGTCACTTTACCTTTAACGCCTTATCCGTTTTACTCCAAAGTGAAGCCAGCGTTTAATGTCGGGCAGCAGACGAAGCTCGACGACCGACATGTACGACGAGCGCCCCAGGTAAGACTGGCCAGGTAACGCTCGAGCACACCCTCTTCTTCCTCTGGGAATGACAATCAGCCGAAACTCTCCTCCTCCGCCTCTCCTGCCGACACGGTGACGTAGCCGTCAGACGCTCTGGAGTTGGAGCTGAGAGGTGGAGGAAGTAAGAGCTCTCACTCGGTTTGTTTTCCGGGTGCAGGAAAAACTCAACGGCCTCCTGTAGCTTGGCATAATTACATGTTCGTATTATTTAGTATAAGTATTATTTATTGTATTTATCCATCTATAATATACAATTGTTTTGTTTTTATGTTGTGTGACAATATATCTATTTATTTATTTATTTTCGTATGTTTTGGGCATTTGTGGTTTAGGTGTGTAGAAAGTATAAGAATAAGTATATATCCTTGACCTTTACGGAAGTAAAAGTAGCAGTGCCACACTATAAAAGTACTCAACGTTTTTACGTAAGTATACAAAAAAAATAAAAGTATTATAATCTAACTGTACTGTAAGAAAAAAAAAAGAAGAAAAAAAAAGAGTTGTTTCAGTTGAGTTGTTTCAAAAAAGTTATTTCAGAGTGATATATACTAGACATGATATTACTGGATTATTGTCATTGATGGATTAACATGTAATCATCATTTTAATGTTGAAGCAGGCATCAACCAGGCATGTAACTGTATGGCTATATATGTCTGCAGAAATGCCAAATAATGAGCTCTGCGCTGTTTTGGGCTGTGCAGCTCGAGTCAGGTGAGGGATGGTTGTCAGGTGAGCGCCACACTGGGCCAGGCCTCAGTCTCGCTGTGTATTACAGACAGACTGTGAGCCCTGGCTGTCAACATCTGCTCCAGAGACTGTACCATCTGCGCGGGGTCCCGGGGGGAGCACCTCTCCCGTCTCAGACCAGCTGCAAAGCCCCAGACGTGGACCCGAGCGGTCCTGCAGAGACAGAGAACGCGGCCAGTATCAGCACTTGATAGACTTTTCAATAGTTTTCCATTTGTTATTGGTTCATCAGTTGTTTTGAAAGAAAATCTACATCTGGAAAGCAATTAGCCGAAAATGCTGAGAGCCGCTGTGGGTTAATAGTAGAGGTACAATGTGTAAATTAAATCTAAATATTCAAAGCTCAAGTATATCAAAAGTGTACTACGCCTACAGGGATTGAGGAAATGTAGTAGATCAAAGCCTACTGAATGTAATAAAGTAAACTGTATGTAGTCATACGACAAGTCAACGCCTAGACATCTGTCCTATTTCTTATTTCGAGTGAATATCGTATACATCTTTATTAATTAATATTACATTATAATACTTGCTGAGGATATTTTAAGTGCAACTGACAACATCTTTTCTAGGGAGATTTTAAAATGTATGCTGTAATATTTCGAAATCCGTGCATGGGAAACTGCTTCCTATGAGATCCAGTATGAATGAATGGAATTACTTTGAAAACTAAAATTGCTAAATTGGATAAATATGAATGAGGGACTTTTTTTTGCAGATCGGGTTAGAGTTTTAGCCATCTGGTGAGTCATCTTCAGCATAGACGATCTTCGCCTTTATTCGCAGCCATCGGACTTTGTTTATCTTGTCTCACGCTGGCGAGAGACAACAGGAAGGTAAGTACATCGGCTTAAAGTAAAATAAAAGTATTACTTTGCCATGAACGAGCTCATATTAAAATTGCTACTGCTGCATCACAGAATAGATTACAACACTGTTGATTTGTTATTGTTGTTGAAGTATGTAGAGTTTATGAGACACAAGTAATACAAATATCATACCCCAAATTAAATTACATTTGTAGTATGGAGTGTATCCAGTAATATGCTTTTAATTGTTGTCAAACAAAACCTCTTGTGATTATTTGTTGATATGGAATATTAATCCAACGAAAATACGTTTTGCATAAACCCAATACCCACTAGATGGCGCTCTAGGTCTAATTTAACTATTGATATTCAGCGAAGTCTAAACTGTTTGTCACAAGATAAATTCAGGAAGTTAAGGGAGATTTCCAGTGAAGCCGCAAAGCCACGGTATTTACCTGTCGATATAAACCATCTTCATTCATGATTTATTTCAACCCAGGGAATTAAAGTTGCTCTTAGTGTAAGTAAAAAAAGGAGGAGAATAATTACCTCCAGTCAGTATCTATGTGAGGAAAGGCATTTCTACAATGTGTTAAAATAATCTTCCCCCACATAACATGGATTTTATTCTGCTTACAATTCATATACGACTGTCAACAATTATTTATAAGTGTGTCACTCTAAAAAAAGAAGTAGCACTCTTTTTTTCCAGGGGCCCTGTCTTTCATCAAATCATGACACCAGTTGTGTCCACCAAGCCCATTGAAACAGCAGAAGGGCGTTTGTTTTCTTCCCACTAAAGACACTTTGACAAGTCACAGTAGGAAAAGCACAGGTTTAAATAATCAAATTAATGATGGCTGAATTCCATTTAGCTGCTTCGGTCTCAGGGTCCTGGTGTAGTGGATGATGGATGACTGTAACACTGTCACGGCTTACTGGAAGACTTGAATAGAACAGAGACACGGTTGATGTTAATAGTTACAACTGTCATTTTCCTACTTGAACAATTTGTTACGTTGAGTATTGATAGTCCATGATGTCACACTGACAACTGTAACTTCATGAAAACCGCTGCATCTCTCCAACCCTGTCCCACACCTGAGTGTCTCTCAGCCCTCTCTCTTTCCTGGCTGATGGTGCCTCAATCCAGATGTTTAGATCTGGATCTTTGTCCTCTCCAGGAGATCCAGCCTCTTCTATTCTCTCTCTCTCTCTCTCTCTCTCTCTCTCTCTCTCTCTCTGTTTTTCTGCGTGAATGATGTGCTTGAGTTTGGTCTCTTGTGTGTCCTATAGATGAAGAAGGAGGTTGTGCCTCAGGTTTGTTACTTATCAGAATTGAGGGTCGAAGGTCAGAGGGTGTGGTAAGACGTACGCATTGTAAATGTGGCAAATGTGTGATTGGGCATTACAAATAAAATTGACTTGACTATCTGATCCTCCAGCTTTTACTACCTCCTCCTGGTTTATATGTGTTTTGTCATGTTATGCTACTTCTGCGGTCAGTAAGGAGAATGCAAGTTGAAGCCTCATGCAGCTGATCTTGCACTCTCACTGCTGAGATATTAAGGGACACAAATAAATATATTTCCAGTGAAGTATATTATACTGAGACTTTAATCAAGTAAAAATGTATTTAGTTTATAACACATACATCCTCTTGATTTTGAGTTGCAGCTTCAAAAACATTATATTTGTCTGCCTGCTACAACTTCTCATTCTTAATTTCTATCATTTCTAAAAGCTAAATCAATATGGGAAAGTGTCTTTTTACCTCATCACTGTTTTCCTAATCAAGAGACACACTTCCAATAGTACATCCATTTAGTGTGTATCAATGCCAGCCTCTACTGGCTCCACGTTTTGACAAGAGGAAGCGTTTTTGTCTCTAGCGCAAACAAGAGAGGAGTTCTGGCTTGCAGGCTGCGTGAGTGACACTTTCCTCATGCAGCACAATACTACATCACCCGGGGGAGGCCTGTGGCGGAGCCGCAGCCCCAGCTCTGCGCTCTGTTTTGGGCTGTGCAGCTCGAGTCAGGTGAGGGATGGTTGTCAGGTGAGCGCCACACTGGGCCAGGCCTCGGTCTCGCTGTGTGGCGCTGTGTATTACAGCCGGCCAAAAGACAGACTGTGAGCCCTGGCTGTCAACATCTGCTCCAGAGACTGTACCATCTGCGCGGGGTCCCGGGGGGAGCACCTCTCCCGTCTCAGACCAGCTGCAAAGCCCCAGACGTGGACCCGAGCGGTCCTGCAGAGACAGAGAACGCGGCCAAGACACAGCCAGAGCCGCCGTGTGCTGGAACATTTGTCTCACACACTTAGCTGTGTTTTATCTGTTGGTTGCAATCACAGGGAGGCTGAGATGACAACAAAACTCCTATTTACTGGCAGAGTAAAGGTACAGCCCACTGACTTACAGGAGCTCAGAGGTCAGCCGTAGCCATATCAAATTATAATGGATGTGGTACATTTTCATGAAATTGAAGTAACCTGTTTTGTAAAGATAAAGAAACAAGGAATGAAAGCACATGATCAGATGAAAAGTTTAGGAAGAACGTGTGGAAAAACTATGCAGTAGGATGGAAAACCATGAAAACTTCTTTTCTTTTCTTAAAAACTCATCATTGTAATTCCTTTTATTAGCTGTGGGAATGTCTAGACACAATCAGTATTTCACAATGGATTTATTCAGCCAATTTATTTATTGAGTTGTGTGCTCTTGAGTTAATTTGTCTTCAAGGTCAAAATTAAAATATTTCACAATAAAAGTCTGAGAGTCTACACAGCTTTTTGTTAAGACCTTTTATTTCATGAATTTGAAAGAAACAAGTAAAAACTGTGTACAAAGTTTATATTATTTGTTTACTAAAGCTGGTGTCCTCAGTCTCAGGAATATGGGAGGGCAGGTACAAAATAAGTTGAAATAAAAAACAAAAAGTATAAAATGAATTTCCCTATTTTCAGAAGGTGACAGCAAAAGGGTGAGCGTGCATAGGAATAAGTAACAATCAGAAACTGAACAAAAGGTTTGCAAATGATTGAAATGAAAACAATATAATAAAAACCATTACATTCAATAACGTATGATGCAAGTTTGAAAAATGATTATCTGTCATCTTAAAAAAATAAACACTTTGAGACTTTCTTAGAAACGTGACTTTTAGTTCCCAAGCGTCTCAGTTTAGCCTCAGCTGTCTGTAAAAAAAAAAAAAAAAAAAAGGGAGTAATCTTTCACACAAGCAATTCTTGTTTTATTTGTATCCACAACATTTGAACTTAAAAAAAGAAGCTAATTTAGTCTTTTACCAACCATAAAGTAAACAAATAAGATTCCAAATACAATCATTCTGGGGCAGCAAAGTGCATATCATTGGCACAGTAAAACTCAATTTAGTCAATGCTGGTCTCATATAAATAACTCAGAAACTTGTGAAGGGACTAAAGGGCCCTAAAGTAGCAAATCAAAGATGGCTGTCTGTGTGTGCGTTTCCCCTGAAGCCCAGTTTGTTAGCAAAGTATTTCTAAAGAAGTGTATTATGTTAAAGTGACCTCATTGAGGCTGCAGTGAATGCACTGGGTGGAAAACACCCAATACTGTACTGTACATGGAGGAAAAGCCCAGAGGAGAGAAGAGGTTCTGATGGTCAGCAGGGACTGATCCCTGATCAGAAGGAAACCAGGAGGAGTCTGCAGCACAGCGTCAAGATAGGAAGGCATCGGGAACTATAAGCACTTACTTCAAGGGGCTGGAGGAGCTATTTGTTATCCTGAACCGGAATCTGGGGGTCTCTCAGTGACTGGTGTGAAACCAGTCAAGAGGAATCCATTGCAGGACAGCTTTTACTTTAATGACTAATCACTTTGCTTTTTTGCACATCTGCCATTCCTCACATCAGACCGTATTGTCAATTGATTCATCAAACTCATTGTGTGGTGTAGCATGATTTAAAAAACAGACAGATTGGTGTCAGTTTTGCATCAGGGTAGTAGAAAAGTGATAAAAAAAAAAATCCCCTCCAGAAGATGGTGTTTCAGTCGGAGCAGAATCAGCCATGTGTTGCAACACGGAAGTATGCAGAACGATTGACTTTATTTGATACGGTACATTCACTTTAGAAGCCAAAAATGTCTCAAAGTCTGAATGGTATTTGAATTGTTCAGAAGTCTTTTAGAAGAAAACATGGATTTATTACCCACTCAACAAACAACACACTCTCTGCTCAAATTATCTTTTTGGTCCACAGTATTCATATTTCTATTTGAAATGGTTGGTTCATATTCACTTGTATATTTTCAATACAAAATTGTGGCCTAATTTGTGCATAACATAACTACATGTCCCCATTCATTATGGTGTATGGATGCCTGCTCAGTATACAACATAACAACTAGGAGATGCAGGGTAGTGTTAACTCTCTCCGTGGTCAGTCTTCAAAGGCCTCACAGAACAACCACAGGTATCTTTGTTTTGTCTTGAATTTCCTCCTTCCTGGAAAACACAACTTGCAGATTGAAAATGTTACATCCACCAACGGCATCGGCAGACAATGCAGAGAGGATGGGGCTGTGGCCCCGGTCTTTTGAGAGTGCAGTCGGGTGGGGTGAGGGGAGATGGTGGGACCGAGGGAATCCGTGAGAGTCCTTTAGGCCGTCCCACTGGCAGAGTAGGAGAACTGGGGGAAGTGGGGCCGCCGCTCGCTGTCGAATGACTCCATACTGTCCTCTGAGGATAGAGGACAAACAACTGCTTATTCATCGTTCATCGTGGGTGATATTACAACACATACTGTGAGACAATATACATCAGTCTACTGTCAAACTGAGATTTTGCCACCCCACTTATACCTTTGCATCTCCCCCTTTTAATATGTGTGTGTGTATTAATAAGAGTTCGACCATTGTGAACAATGGTGCAGACCATTTTATGGAAAAATACAAATTTGGTTTGACTTTTGCATCAATATGATGCAGTTTCTTAATTTGTCTGGTCAGACAAAAACAAACATTATTGGCTTGTTATTTTATCTATCAATCAATTTAAGAAAATGTACAATATTCCAGTAAATGATATGTACTGGGATAATGAATATATAATTATATATACACACACACACAGTAGTGCGACTGTGGATTTGAACTACATCACCTACTCTAGTAGAAGTACATATTCATCTAATTATTCCTATAGCTGGAGTTAAAATGTTGCATTGTGATATCAGACTAGTTATCGTCTTAGATGTTGCTTATCGTAATGTTGTAGTAAGATGTTGACTTTTCTTAATCTTAAAAGCTGCATTACAGTAACAAGTAGTAATTTTCTGAACTTGTTGGACTGTACTTGCTTAGTGAAAAAAACCATTAATGCTGCACCTGCCTGGCCATCATGTCCACTCTTTCATTAATTTACTTGATTTAGTTTATATCAGAGTGTCAAACTATTTTTCTTATACTGGTCGTCTCTGCTTTTACAGACTGGCTGCAATTCACATGCATTTGATGACTTGGTGAGACACGACACTCGGCATTAATGACCCCGACTCTCCTCTCGAGGGAGCTCTGTACGCCTGCAGAATGTTGTCTTTACTCACGTTTATGGACTCCTATGAAAACTAACTCAAGCCTCACACCAAGAATGCATCTCAAAGTTCTGTACAGAGGAAATACTCACAATAACCTTTATGACAGAAGGAATTTACTCTTATGAACCTGACAGCTTACATTTTAATATAAAAAAACTAATTCAGGGACACAGAGTTAGGAACCAATTTTAAGAGTTAGTAATTTAGTAACCCACGGGGGGGAAAAGTCTGTTTTTGTCTCGAGTGAATTGAAAGTGTAATTCTTCATTCTTGATAAAGTCTCACAGGAGGTGGAGGGACATTTATTACACAAGTCGGTTGGCAATTCTTCTTCTCTTGCCCTGTGCTCAGGTCACATCTGCTTTACTGTCACACTCAAACAATCACAGTAAGGAATGTCTGATGATTTGTGTGTATATTAAGTGTGCTGAATGGTTTGGTGGTACCTTGTCCGGGAGGCGTAATAGTGATGGTCTGTGCTGTAAACTCTTCGTCAAAATATCGAGTGTCCGTCTCCGAGGTAACTTGGGGCTTAAACGGCGGGACCAGCTGTTGGAGAGGAGAAGAGATACAAATATATCGGCACATCAGGGGCGTCAGTCAGTTTGGTAACGGTTGTCCTCCTGATGGCAGTCTACGTCTTTTCTCGATGGTGGCACTTGAAGTGACACAACTTTATTGATCCCTGGGGGAAGTGATGTTTTTCTGAGCTTGGTGTCCTTTTCAGTTATGACAATTTCAAGAAAATGAGGTTGAAACAAAGCAACTGACCTTCTTCTCATACACGTCTTGCCATTCGATTCCTGCGAAGAACTTGTGCTGCATGATTTCCTTGGCATCGTCTGGACCTCCACCTAACCTGGAAGACAAGTACAAAAAGGCCAAATCAGGATGTGCGGCCGCTGTGCTGCTTCGAAAACAGTTCTTTTCACTTTTCCATCTATTTTATCATAAGAAAAAGCTGAAAACTCATATTATTAATACACTTTTTGAGTCATAAACAATTCGCCTGACCTCTGCATCGGTTCCTTCTTAAGAAGGCCGGACAGCAGCGAGCGCGCCTCGGGGCCGAGCGTCCGAGGAAAGCGGATGTCTTCCATGAGGATGAGCTCGAACAGCTTCTCGTGGTCCTGGTTGTAGAAAGGCAGTCTGCCGCACATCATCTCATACATCACCACCCCCAGACCCCACCAGTCCACGGCACGGCCGTAGTCGTTGTCTTCTAGCACCTTGGGGATGAAGAGGGGTGTAAAAGTTTATTTAATGCAGCTGTTGGGATGCTCATGAGCCATTTTAACTACTTGGGGAGGGGTTATAGCACTAATACTAGGTATTACGTTCCATCGACCTTTTTCACAGAATATTTGTACAACAAGCTAAAGAAAAAGTGTAGTCGCTGTGACTTTTTGGTGACAGTTTAGGGTTCAACCAATAAGGTTGTGTTTGGACATCAGAAGGCTGTGAAAACAGCAGCTCTTTAGGCTGACTATACCAACCCTGAAGCAACTGTCTCCCATCACCCCACCCCCACCAAAATCACCTGCTCTCCCCCCTGGCCTGGTCTTTTGAGGCAGCCCCAGCCAGCCCTGACTCACATCTCACATTAGGAGCATGGGTAGAGTTTCCCCTGGAGCCCTGCATATTTAATCACCACAGGACCTTCCACACAAACACACACATACAGATCAACAAGCAGCAGAGGTGTGGGTCGTTTAAATAAGCGAATGTGTGGCAACAAACACAGACCGGTCCTCCAAAACAAACCGCTCAATGAGCACAACCAGAGTCCAGCCAGAGAGGGGGAAATATTGTCGTCTTATATTCTCCATAGGATGACTTTTCTCGACAGTTCTTAATGAGACAAAATCCGCCAGTGTTGTGCTCACTGAGCAGCGCAACCTGTTGCATGACTAATGTGCTGCTGAGCGGAGTTGTTCCAAGGTCTCCGGGGACATGTACTGGATTATACCTCGCCAGGCGGATGTTGAAGGTGAAATCAAGACAAGGAGAACGGTCTGTTCTCTTAAACCTCGAGCAGCGTGATGCTGGGCAATTCAGACCCAAAAATAGAAACTTCGGTAAAAAAGACGTGGGCGGATTAATAGAATTAGATATGGACAGACACAACAGTGCGCAGGCCAGGAGGAGAGGGTCCCGGAAAACAGATGGACGGATGTGTCCGTAAAAGGAACAAAACTACTGCGTGTGTGTGTGTGTGTGCATGTGCACACAGCCGCGCATGTGGCAGTGTGCGCTCCGCCTGGCGCTGCGGTGAGTGGTGAGCATCGAGGAGGAGGAGGAGGATTGGGGAGGGCAGGGGGAGTAACGTGAAGCCGGTGTGGGGCTAGGATTACTGGGCCGTCTCTATTTCCAGCGCCGCTGTCGTGTGATTCACACCGTGCGACAGCTGGGCCCGCAGCTGCCCCATATATGTAGAAGAGCGCCACAGCTGTGAAGCTGCCAGGAGCGCAGGAGCCAAGCTCATCCCTCATATACGTAACCAGGACTGCCTGCCTGCCTGCCTGCCTGCCTGGGCCCCAGCCCCAATCTAATACTGTTACACTGCCCCAAAGGAGCACAGACAGGGGGAGGAGAGAGCGGATAAAAGCACCAACACTTGCTGCTGCTCTGAAGCTCTCCTCTGTATTCTGCACTTTTTATGCTCACAAAGTTCCTCACTGACCGCCGTTACTCTTTCCACGATTGTGAATCCAGATCAGTTTCAGTGGCGAGATTAAACCTGTCCACATTTTTCTTCTTGTGACTACTTAATAAAAGTGACAAAGTGAATTTGTACCACTCTTTACTCCAGAGACAAACTGGTCCGGCAGATCGAGTCTCTCCTCCCTCTCACTCCCCCCCCCCCTGCTCTGGGTGGAATATTCCCAGACGTTACAGCATTCCTGTGCAGCACACACACACACACACACACACACACACACACACAACAAGGTCATTGTTTACTGCAGAACAACCTGTAACACTGCCTGCCCCGCGCTCCATAGAGACACTCGCCAGCGACCCTGTTGCCATGGTAACGTCCCCTGCTGCCGGAGCTGTCATGGACTGTGCGGTCGCTCCTGTGGAGGAGCGAAGAGGGCCAGACAGAGTTTAGGATGGACAAGTGGGGGGGGGGGGGGGCTCTATAAATAGGTTTATAGACGTCTAGAAAATAAACATTTTCTTTTACATTTGTCCAGGCGTGAGGGAGTACACAATCACATAAATCACATGCTAGCCCAGCCGTTTGCCTCGATGGCTTAGTGCCGATGCTCGGAGGCAGGTTGGGTCTGACAGATGAAAATAACAGGTATGTGTTGTGTTCCTATGAGGCCGCCTGAAGCATTGTGGGATAGCTCTGGCTCTGCCCGGGTCAGGCGAGGCATCCAGGGCAGCAGTGGTGCTGTGGCTCCCCTGGTGACACACAACAGCTGTAGCCAATGTGAACTTTTCTTTTTTTTTTTTTTTTTCCAGGACGGAAGCTCACGTTTCCTGAGGCACTGCCAGCCAATCACCCCCTCCCCGCTCCCCCAACCAGAAAATTCCAAATGAAGGCTAAAAACAACGATACGGCAACTGTGTCAACATGGACACCCTTCTCCCGGAAAACATTTTTACAGCAACAGGCAAGGGTCTAGCACAAACACTCATGTACTTACTCAGACACACACACAGCCCACAGCCCACACTCACAATGCAATATCGGGTTACACAGCCCACTCCAACACTTGTCATACCTGCACGGAATAGGGAGTAGCCACACCCCTCCCCATACAGCAAATATGAGTGCAGGCTGCCCTGCCCTGGGCACACGGCACACTCATTAACTCACAGACTTCAGCTGGAGATTAGAAAGGCATTTGGGGACAGCTGCCCTTTCTTCCCCATGCTTCTCATCCACTGATACCCAACAACACCACACATCTAATCAAAATGATCTCAGGTTGTTAGTCGGGTATGGGATGAAACGTACTGACTGCACATGCTTCTTTGAAGGACGCAAATGGTCCCTGAATGATTTGATCTCAACCCACTCAACGTCTTATGTAAGACAGCACCATCCTCAGTCCATCGAAGAATAGTTTTCATCCCACCATCGGAATTCAGAGACTTTGACGTTTCGTTCTCTAAAGTGACCTGAAAGGTTACTTCATGTTTGTTTTTCCTTTAATTTGTCATCCATCTGGATGTGTTGCATGAAAGGATGAAGTCAATATTTCAGGTAGACTGAATCACTGTCATGTTACTACCTCAGGTGCGAGGTACTCTGGCGTCCCACAGAAAGTTTTCATGGTGGCGCCATCTGTGATCCCTTCCTTACAGAGGCCAAAATCTGTGATCTTTATGTGTCCGTCTTTGTCCAGCATAAGGTTTTCCAGCTGAGGGGGAAACAGAAATAAGACAGGTTTTAGCATCATCGTAAAATGACTCACTGTTAAGGACAGTTAACGGGAATATTAATTCATAAAAAATACAAAACGACGTGTGTTAGTTATGGTTCCACTAAATTATTGTCTAAGTATTGAGTGAATTTCAGAAATTTTGGCAAAAGTTAAATCTCCATCAGTGCCATTTTCTTGATGCAAAGATAACGCCAGTAACTGTGATGACATTTCATCACTGCTTACCCCTCATGTTATCATTTATGTTAACATGAACCTGCACCCTACCCTCATTCCGCACAGCTTCTCCAGTTTTCTTTTGTACCAACATTTTTCTGTTTGTTTGTTTTGTTTGCTCCTTTGTCTTTCTATTTTTTGTTTTGTTCTGTTCTGTTTGTCTCTGCCCTATGTAAAGCGGCTTTGAGTATTTAGAAAAGCACTATATAAAATTAAAGAATTATTATTATTATTTATGTTACCCATCTTTTTGTTTAAATCAATGAATTAATCAATATGTCATGTGCGCATTGTGGCGTTTCCATCTGCTGCTATGGTGATAGAAAGAGGTGAGCTGTTAAAAGGGCCCCCCCTATCTTGAACTGAATCAGCAACCTTGTGGTGACCCTAGATACCCAAGTTCCTTATATTCATATTTGTATGGGCTGTCTAGTGGAGCAGAGGCATATAATGATGAATGGTAGCATGCCACAAATGCCTTTTCTACAGTAGAATAAACTGGTGGAATCCTAATGACAAAGATCTACTTAAAAAATCTGTTTCTATAAGTCTTTATTGCATCTTCTCTTTTCCACTACAGCCAAGAATAAAAACTGTAATGCAAAAGTAGAAAATTCCAGTAAACACAGGTTAATGACAACGTACCATATATTGTTTGTGATCAAATAAATGTACTAATTGTGCATCGTGCAGTGAGTGTCATGACTTGAGGCTGCACAGCCTTTTAATATTGTGTCCTCCCTCTCTCCCTCTCCGTCTCTCTCGCTCAGTTAAAGTCACCTGGCAGCTGTAGCTCACACGTGGCCAGCAGTGCCGGCCAGAGTCAGCACATCCTCCAATCCTGCTACCCTGGCATTTTCAGGAGAACCCAAGCAGGCTGGGAGCCTGCCTCATAAACCCAAGGGAGGTGGAGGGAGGGAGGGAGGGAGGGAGCGAGAGAGAGTGCTGTGCTGACCTGGCTGCTATAGTTTTATCAGCTGGAAGTAGTGGGGCTAGATATGTCCACTTCAACACCGATAACCCCCCACAGTCCTCCTAAACTCAATCCATCTCTGATCCAGTCTTTAGACTTTTGTGTAGCTTTTAAAAAAGGATATACAAATAAATAAAACAGCAGCTTGCAGCATCTTTACTTGAGGATGATGGACATTGTCTCTGTGTTACTTAATAGTGCTGTACTGCCAACATATAAAATGCCATCAATTACGCATAAAGTGCAAAAAAATCCCTCTCTAAGAACACTGTGATAACGGGAGGTGGTGGCAATGTGTTCAAACAGGACTGGTGGTTATTTCTGTCTAGCTGCAGTAAGCGTATGGACAGAGCCTCCCTCCAGCTGCAGAGGTCTGGAGACTGATCTGGGGGAGGCAGATCAATAAACCCTGGCCACTGCCACTGCTCTCGATGGAGGAAAACCCTATTTATATCCTGCCAGGGGGGAAAGGAAGGGAAGGGGGAGAAAGAGAAAGACAGAAGGGAGTCTGGCCACAAGGATGAGGGAAAGTGAAGACTTGTCTCCACATCTACCTTTAGATCTCGATAGACCACGTTTCTTTCAGCGTGCAGGTAGTCCAGCGCTGACACTATCTCTGCACCGTAGAACCGTGCCCGCTCTTCTGAGAATACGCGGTCCCTTGATAGATGGAAGAAAAGCTGAGGGGAAGCAGGGGGAAATTGACAGAGGAAGAGGAAGTTGTTTAGTACACTGAAAATAGTAACAGTGACACTGTTCAGCAGTATTCTGGTTCACCTACAGGTGCAGATTTTGTGATGGTTAAAATGGTTTACCTCACCACCGTTTGCATACTCCATGACAAAGCACAAGCGGTCATGTGTCTGGAAAGAGTATTTCAGTCCCTGCAGACAGAACGAGAACGCTCAAAGGAGAACTTGGTGGTGTTTCCAGTGAATTCAAGAGGAAGCTGACATTTAAAAAAACAGCCGATTGTAACATGAAACATCACAATGCACATTGCAGCTATGACCGGTCAGTTACATTTTTAAACACAAATGTCAAGTGAAAGATAATTAAAAAAACTGCAGCAAAGTGTATCCAATGTGTTAAGCCTTTTCAACAACTGCTGTGTGGCAAACATTGGTCCCATTTATTGCACTGAGCACATCACATTATGTGTTGCCTCCACCCACCACTTGGAACTAACATTTTGGGGGAGCTTTTCACTACAACCCACCTCAGACTTAGAGAAAAAGTTCACAGATAAAAAAAAGAAGGAACGTCCAGTGTTGCTATAAAAGGCCCAGCTCGACTGCGGCCTTTGTAAGAGAAGCTCTTCAAAATATTCCTGCTAAAACTGCCCCTTTTTTTCTGAATGGATGCTGCCGTGTTGGATTGAAGAGGCTCCAGAGGATCTCTGAGAGTTAAAATAAGGTTTGGTTTAGGTATATGGAGGGGCTCCTTACCGTCAAGAACGGATGCTTTGAATTCTGGAGGACTCTGTTCTCTGTGAGTGTGTGCGCCACTTCATCCTGAAAAAAAAGCCACAAAGAGTGTTTGTGCAACTCTCACAATGGCTACTCATTTAGGTATCAGTCATTGCTCCACTGCCCTCCCCTTAGTGCCCCCCCCCACCCCCTTACTTGCTCATTGGCATCCACTCACTTTTGCTACGATCACCTCCTTCTTTAGGATCTTCATGGCGTAGTAGCGTCCTGTGGCCTTCTCCTTTACCAGGATAACTTTGCCAAAAGTGCCTTTTCCCAGGAGTTTGAGGTATTCAAAGTCATGCATAGTCTGGAGAGCCAGGGGAAAGAAAGTGGAATCTAGTTACAAGCAGAAGCATTATCAAATGCATGCTCTAACTAGCCAGAGCACACAATCCCACAGACAAACAACACAGAAGCATTTAAGGCACTATTTCACCCATCATGCAATTTCCACTCCTCTAATAGTTTTGCCTATATGGAGTTGTGTCTCCGTTAACCTCTGACCCCAGCACTAAGGAGAATGTTGAAAATGGTTACGTGAGGGACATCCAATCCGGTGGCCTTGGACCTTCATGTCATGACACACGTGGGGGTTGTGAAACCTGGTGGACACACTATCTGGTGCTAAGTCGCCCACGGCTGATGTTGGGAAAGTAGCTTGGGAGAGGCGAAGGAAGGTGGGCTTAAGTGGTGTAAGTGCAAATAAGGCAGAGCTGGGTGGAAGAGTATAGTAATGGTCAACTTGGGAGACCAGGTTCAGGGAGAATAAAGGTGGTTGACTTAAACATTTATGGTAATGGCCACTGAGGTTTGTCAATGTGTGGACAGCGGAGACAAGCAAGGAAGGGGCCGTACCACTTTCTGCCTGGGTTTGGTCAGGTAGACCTCCATGTCCATGGGGTCCGGAGAGGAGTCCATCATCTCCTCCTCTTGTTTCTGCAGGCCTTCAGCCACGGCTTGGATGACTTTAGTCCATTCTTCCCTGAGGGAGGGAGGGACGGGCAGCAGAGAGATTACATCAGCCCATTTACCATCATGCAAGCCCAGCAGCCCAATCGTGTAATTGTCTTCTTATCAACAGGAAGGCAATTTCAAGTGTGAGTTCTGCCAGTAGCCAGTGGACCTTATGCAAGTGCATAACACGATTAAATGTGTATGTTTGTGAGTGCTTCTACATGTTAGAAAAACAGAGCTGTTAAACTGTTTTCTAGCAACAGGGGCAAATTATCTGCATATAAATGATTTGTGTTTTACTGCTCTGTGAGCTGAGAAGTGTGCGCTTCTTGCTTGCCTCTCCTCGGGGGTCTCCACGTGGAAGGTGCGCTCGATGACAGTGGTCCACTGCAGGCAGCGGATGATAAATGTGTTGGGCTTGGGTCGTTCCGTCTTCATCAGCTGGCACTCTGACCACAGCCAGGGAGGGAGGAAGGGAGGGAGGGAGGGAGGGAGGGGAAGGAGATGGCGAGAAGGGCCAGTGTGTAGGGGAGCAGAGGGGAGAGACAGACCCACAGTTATAGCCATTTATCTTTATCGCCACCCGAACAGACACTGTCGGCCAATTTGGAAAAGAACAGGTGCACTTTGGTGGAGGAAAACAACTCCGATCCTTAACTTGTCAGCCCCATTAAAACTTTGCTACTATATGTTTTGATCTGTGTAGTATTACATACAATCCCAAACTCTACAATTAATAAATGAATAGATTAATAAATACAAATTCTAATATCACTCTGCAATTAAACAATTTCCAAAAATTTATGAATAAATGTATTGTTTTGGATATAAAAATGTCACAAAATAGCGAGAGATGCCCTGTATAATATCCCAGAACCAAAAGGTGACGTCTTCAGAGTGTTTGTTTTCTCCAAGCACTCAGAAACACAAAGACAGCGAACAGAGAGCATGTCATATTGGGGAGATCAATTTGAATTATTCTTATAAAGCACATCATCAAATCCTTCCCCTCCGTTACGCTCAATTCTCACTTTTGCAGCAAATAATTGTCTTGTAAGCAGTTTGCAAAAACAATTACTCACGAACGTCTAATAACTGAATTTAGAAAGCAGAGATTCCCATCTGCACCTCCTTCAAATCAACATCTGTTCCCAAATGAAACATGTCAGCAAATATGTCAAAACGTGACACAAAATGGCCTCTGTCTGATAGATGGAGGACAGGGGAGTGGACCACCACTGAGATCCAACATGGCTCCATCAGGCTGAATATGTAATCCAGCTGCAGCAGCCCCGTCAGCAGCAGCGCACCATGTGTCCTCCGTGGTGGGGTCGCAGTGGTGACAAAAACCAAAGCCGCTGATGGAGACAGAGCCTCAGAGCGGCGCCCAGATAAATACTTGAAATCAGGCGGCTAATAGCCACGATAACTCAAGAGCGTCGGAGAGGAAACATTTTGTTAAACAAACAGTATGCTGTCTAATTGCCGTGTTCAGTCATCTGCACAGCGTATCACAGCAACTTTCTCTGATGTGAAGATGGAGTGGGCCGGGCTGCTCTGGGCATTTCATTTTTGTTATTTTCTGTCAGTATAAAAACAGAGTTTTTGGGGGTGGGGGACGCACACAGAGAAGAGGAATGGCATCTGATATATTAACGCAAGGAGCCAGACTTCTTGCATGCTCGTTCAGTTACAAAGCCGGCTTCGCCCTGGAGCAGTGCCCTTGTTGAAAGAAACTAGCAGTGAAGCTGTTGAGATGAGACTACATGTCTCTACTCATAACCATTTACAGTGACATACAATGATGAAGGTCTATCTGGTTATAATATTATAGCCTCTTCATACTTTAACCTCACAGGCACTTGGGTATGCTTTGATAAGCTGTTTTGTTCCCTGTGAATAATCACTTTTCAGGGTGGATAGAGAATCCAGATACATGTAAAACCAAAAACAAGTATGTGAACATATCTGTTACAACAATGCAAGTAAAAACAAAGGGCCGAAACAAAATATGGTAAAACAAGCTGCAAGGGACAAAGGGGGGGAAATGCAATGGTTTCTCTGAAGTAGATACTCACGTGCGACAGAGAAGTTATTTAAGGGGGTTTCCAGCTGGTCAACATCTTGTGGTCGCTCTTTGTAGCCGATGAATGTACCGTCGCTCTTCAGGAGAAAATACCTTGGCCTCCAGGTCTTGATGTATTCTCCTGATATGAGAAAGAGATTGAAACGCACTGCTGAGTTACAAAAATAACTTGTGACAAAGTAAGAGAGATTTTCAGAGTGTTTCTGCTCACAGACAAACCTCAAATGAGAAACATCACATACTTTCACATTCCAAAAATTGCCAAAATATTGCGCAACCATTTTGTTTACATTGTGGTTTCATGATTAATGACAAAACAGTGTAGTCCTTTCTCTCTATGTTTTAATTCCCAGAGGTGCAACCCATTTTCCCGCAATCTAATTACCATGCTGTTCACTAGTGCTCCCTAAAATGACCACCGTGTCCCCATCTCTCTTTTAGTGTAGGTCAGCTGCAGGACAAATGGTGGTTTTAGTAGAGTCAGGACCCTCTCCCCCGCCCTGTCTGTCCTTTTTCCAGTAGTCACTTGCAAAATGTAGACTCAAAGTTAATGTTCAAATGGTCCAAACGCGTTCTGTCTTCCTACCCTTTCCATAAACTGGCAAGTTACATTTAGGCTCTCAGCTCTAATTAGACAAAGTAGAGCTGAAAATCAACTTGTAGTTAACGCCGTCAATTTAGCATTACACTCCTAGAACACTGCTGGTCTCAAGATGGGCAGTTTAAAACAAGTAGTATCAAAATCAGCAAAACCAGAGATGTCTTTTTTTATTCCACACATTCTTCTTCCTTGTCGAAGCCTGGAACCTACAATACCCACAATGCAACTTGACGGGCAACAGTTCGGGCTGGAGATTCAGGTGTGTTATGCTAGTAGCGGTTAATGTAGCCTTGTTCTGAAAGCCTAAAGATGACATGGGGAGCGAGCTACAGTTGTCTGGTAAACTCCCATCTCTCCAACTCCAGTCACCCAGATTTTTGGCATTTTCAAATTTGCAGCCATCAGCCCAAACAACACTGCCTCAAATGACACCAATTGATGTGATCTATCAAATGTTGCATAGCTAAAGAATCTGTGGAGTTAGGGTTTCCATATTTAGTTAATAGTTTTATACCGCAACCACTCTTCTGCCTCTTTTCTATGAATCACTTTGTAACACCCGCGTCATGTTTGCCAAAGCCTCAAATTGATTTTCAAATAAAACTTTCCACAATTCCAATTTTCTGGACAACACCCATAACTTCAGGCCATGCGCGTGCATCCCACTCACTTAGACACAGCATCACACAAATGAATCTCTCGTAGGCAGACAAAACTCAATTTATTCCGGTGACGCTTCAGGAAATGTTGCGCCAGATGTTGTGCAGACGAGGGAAAAATAGCTTACATACCATAACAAGGCAGCGGCACACAGTGGAGGGACTTGAATATTTATACAGGAAAAGTGTAATTTATTTTTAATTACGGAGCCACATATTAACCCCATGCAGAGCTGTAGCAAGCTGTCCTTAATTGCCCCATTTCCTCTAACACAGAAGTGTGGCGTGTGTGAGAGCGGGTGTGAGTGTGTCTGCAGGGGGGAGGCAGGAGATCTGTCAATATGAGCTTCTGTTACCATCCTTCAAACCCACACCTCTGACTGATAAAACTGATAATATGTCCGTCCGAGACGGTGCAGATTAAAACAGAAGCTAGTAATGTCTCCACTGTTTAGTGTTCGTCGTGATAAAATATTTAAGGAGAGGACAAGAATTTACAACACTGGCTGAATGGTACGCAATTTAAGATTAAGATTTGTAACTTTGGACACCCTCAAATTGATGAACTTCCTCTTCATTCTTCTTTTAAACCTTTATTTTTGTGTGTGTGAAAATTACAACATGAGCAACAAACTAATAAGACCAGGATAGCAAATTCCCCCAATATTCATGTGGGGAACTGGACATTGAAATGGGAACACAGGAATCTACGGGAATTTAAGTGCAATAAAAAAAAATCTTCGAGCCAATAACATCCAGAACATACATACCTTTACATTTAACCCATCATGTGCATTCAGGAGCAGCGGTCTGCTATAAAGCATGCATACTGTATAGTAGGAGCCGGGGATCAAACCCCGAACTGGTGGTTAAAAAGATGTCCCGCTCTATCCACTGAGCAAAAGCCGCTATAATGTGGAATAACATTTTAATTTGCTCACCAAGAAAGTGAAAAGTTATCGGTTGCCAGTGTAACTTCCCTTAAAAAAATTCAGACAAATCACCAGACACTTTATGGAGCCTTTGCAAACCTAAATAGGACATTTTTCATATGTTTTTTCTCTGTCAACACAAAGTGAGAAGGACAGGAAAAGGACACTTTGGAGAGGCACAGTCTAGTCGACCTACAGCAGGATGAGGCCTTGTAATGCCGGCTGTCTTTGCATCACCTTCCAAGTGATCAAGCTATCCACCCCAAAGCAAACGTCCATGTGTAAAAACACCTGATTTACTACCACTGCAAACTCGTATACACCAATCACAACAGTAGGGGAAACATCTGCCCCATAGCACAACATATTTAAGTCTTCAATCCACAGCAGATGTCCAATATGTTATTACATTTGTCATCATGACACAGGGGGAGGTTTTTATCTCTTTCTTCTTTTTTTTTGCAGAGTAAGTGTTTTTAAACCAAAACATAGCTCATTTAGAAATTAGGTTGACTTCAGATTGTCATTCTTGACGCCTCCCAACAAAGCCACTTGTACTAGATGTGCGGTCCTAATTAAAATACACACCGGCCGGAATCGGTTTAGTGGATTTCCCTTATGCCGGTTTCAATGCAACACAATTACTGTGATGAGCCGTTTGTCCGTTTTAAACTACAAGCCTCACCAATCAACTTCCACATCAGTCATCCATGTCACGTACAAGTTGGTCTCCAGAGAATCCACATACATAGCGTTATTTATCACAGGCCTTCAAGAGAAGCAGACTCCCTTACTTCAGCATAAAATCTAAATAATTCAAGCACAGAAAAGGTGCCGTTTAGGAGTGTATGTCGCCATACAAGTATCAAATGTGACTTAAACCAAGAGCCTGTTCAACACAAACATAAGTTGCCTAAATCTTTTACACTGCAGCCAGAAAGTCTCCTGAGCCTTCCATACCAATCCTTGTTTTCCTCAGCTGGGCCCCAGCTGGTGCCGCGTTCTGTGGTCAGGTTTTGGCTGACCCATATCCCCCAGCTATAGTCCTTGCCAGCCCACAGTGAGGACAGTATGTGCACAATGCAGAAACAGAATAATCAGCCTCCTACTTGACACCATGACACCAGACCAAAAAGGTACATGCTCGTCTTGCCCGTGGAGACTAAACTTGCAGTTCAAAAGTTTTAGTTTGGCAGAAGCAATGCAGCTAATCACTTCCAGAATGAGTACATTATAGTAGAGACAGGTGTTTATGTGTACGCATATATGTGCTTGTGTGTAAATACATCCTGTGCACACTGTGCATTTGTGTGTTAAAGGATTATAACAACATCCAGTTTTGGAGCTTTTCCTGCCAGCTGCACTGACGCACAGCACCCACCAGCAGTAGCATGGGTAGTCATACGTGACGCAGCAGCGCGCGGCACGGCTTGTGTCAGCTAGCTAGACATTCTCCGTCACTGAGGTGGCCTTGGTCACATGGGTGTCGGTAGGTTGACGATGCCAGCTCACCATTCTCAGTCACTAGCCCCTTTAAACAACTGTCACTTTCTTGAATTATGTCACTGTATTATTAAGGACATGACAAGTCGGCACGGTCACTGGGCGAGGCCACACAACGCACACTAAGAGGAAAACAAGCTCATGAAGGAATGTGACACTCCAGGTCTAAACCCTTCCTGAGATTAATGACAGCTACTGTGATACTGTAACTGCTGAAACTCACACTTTTCATGGGTGCATATAAAGCCAAGGGAATTTTTTGTGATGCTTGTGTCTTCACGTACGACACTGACGCACAAAGACGGACACAGAGATGCGACACCAAGAATTGAATCTGCGATGCACATCCATGAGGCTCTTTCTAGACAGCAGGACGCTGCAACTACCTCGTTTGTGACCACAAACCTGGTCACATGACAACAGTGGAAGCAGCTCTATCCGATTGTCTGTGTGTGTCTGTGTGTCTGTGTGTGTGTCTGTGTGTGTGTGTGTACCACTTTGAGGCGCAACGCCTTGCACACAGTCTACTCTCGGAGCATAAACAACAAAGATGACCCTTGTCAGCTTCCTATTTACATCCATTTCCCCTTCTACTATTATTCAGTTCTACTTTCCACACTGTGGCCTTTCTTAAGCACTGACATGACAAGAAAGTGAAACTGACAGCTGTTAGGAGAGGAAATGTGGAAAAAGCATTATATTATATTAAACTGTAATAGACCAGCAAATAAATTGATGCCCATCCCTGCTTTCAATATTTTATGGGACTTAACTTCAATGCTTCGCAGAGTAGACCCCTAATACATCCTGTGTACAGTGAGGAACACAGTGCAGACTGCTGACAAAAGACAATGGGACTCATAACACTGGAGAGCCTTCTGCTTTTAAGTCAGTCCATCATCACTGATGTAAACTAAACTCTTTTCATGTCAACACGTTCTTCAAAACAGGAAACTGGCCAACAGGCAGACCGACCACAACCGAGATAAGCTAAAACCTCCTTCGAGTGTCCGGTCTCGCTGAAACTGCCGAGACGCACAAGACACACTTCGCTGTGAGGAAATCCACTAACGACCTGCGTCGCAGAGTCAAAGCTTTTCTAATAAAAGTCAAGTGTGACAGCAGACATGTGGCTGAACTCAATCAAATTATGAGAAGGATTTGACACCAGATGAGCGATGAGAGAACTAGAGGGGATGAAAAAGCTACGCAGTGTGCAAAGAGTTGTGCTGAGTGGAGTGGTAGTGAGACAGATCACTACATATGTTCCCCACATATGCAGGACTGTGAGCGGGGGTGTGAGCTCAAGTGAAGTGTGTATGAGCCATGCGTACCGTGTGTGTGTGTGTGTGTGCATGGGAGGAGCTGTCAGGGCCTGATAGAGTGTCTTTACATGACAAGCAGCTGCTGAGGTCTGGGATGCGCGCTGGGCAAAGTGGAAAATAATGAACGAAGAACCGCTGCCAAACACAACAGAATTCATCTTTATTTGCCAACTGCTGCATGGACCTGTGTGCGGACAGCTCCAGCCTGTCACCGCCACGCCCTCTATACCCCAAACACACACACATACATACATACACACACACACACACAACAAGGTAGAGCCACAGCTGTACATTGTGGAGCATCATCTTGTTTTACAAATCATAACTCACTGCCTGTCTCTGAGTATTAGTTTGAAAAAGTACCCCAGCCAACTTTACCTTAAAACAAGGTAAACCTTTATCAACGATATCTCTTCACCACCTTTTAGAAGTTAATTGAAGTGAATCATATTACAGATGTTGAAATCATCAGAAGACTGTAACTTTACAAATCTAAAAAGGTTTCACCTGAGAAAAGAAAAACGGACCCACAGGGATTTAAATCTACATTCATGTTTTCTTGTGACTCTGAAGCCAGCTCAACTTTGGCTTATGGAGGCCTTAACAGTAAGGGCTGGCCAGGCAGACTCATCGAGGGGTCAATAAATAAAAGAAAAAAATAGTGGAAGGCTTCAGACAGAAGGGGGAGAGAGAGAGAGAGAGAGACAGAGGTTAGTGAGGAGCGTCCTGTTCTGTCCGTCTCTAAGTGACAACAACAGGAATGTTGAGGTCCCAGCTGCTGTGGCTTGTTGGCTTTTAATAAGACACATCATGCAGCATTCATTGTGCGGCCCCCCAAAAAAGGAGAGGCCCCAGTGTCCTTACAATGTGTCCAAACTAACAGCTCTGTTGCACGTCTCCCCTTTCTCTCCGCCTGTTTCTTTCCACTTCAAAAGGAATTTAATAAAATTTCAAGCACAACGATGTAAATAAAAGAGGCCCACCTCAATCATTTGCCACTAGATAAACTATGCACACACACGACATGCGACTGAATGTAAGCACTCACACACACAGTGAGAGGAACCAAGGGAAGGTCAGACAAAATGCGCCTCTCAGTGCCCACACCCAGTGGTTGGACTTCCTGAGGGGGCTGCTGTTGGGTTTTGTCCCCGTCTGGCCATTCATGGCTTGGGGATGGAAGGGAGGGAGCCAGTGGTAACTGCATGAACTGTGCATGTGTATGTGTTTGAGTGGTGAGAATCGGATGAGAAGGGGGGGTAGGCGGAGGTTGAGGATTAGGGAATTAGAACTCCAAAGCGAGGGAGGAGGAGGGAGCGGGCTGCGCCTTTTGTTGGTTTTTCCTCAGCCACCCCCGCCATCCCTTCGGCCCTTTTCTGCCGGGTTCTGCCTGTAGGCTGCAGCTGCGGCCTGCCACCCTGTGCCCTGCATCTCAATGAGCTGCGGGCCGCCCGCTCCAGAGGAGATGGGGCTCCCTGATGCAGGGGTCACCACTGAGCCCCAGCAACCAAAAACTCCGCCCCACACCATCCGCTGCTCTGAGCCGCAGAGCTCTGGGCTGGGCTTCTCGTGCTGCCCGGGCACCCATCTCCCCATTTGCCTCTCTCACTGTGACCATATAAGGCAGCACCAGGCTCATATGCCATTCTAAACTGTCCAGGAGTATGGGCTCCTACAGTTTTTGCCCTTCTCTTTATGTCTTCCTGACATCCCCCTCCTCTCCAAACCTCTTTTGTTGGCCCCTCTCTCTCCCATGCAGCTGGATGGGGGACTCCATTGCCAGGGCTTTGGCAGCAGCATCAACAGGTTGCGGGGAAGGGCCACCCCGGCCTCCAATGTAGCCCTCTCTGTCTCGTCCCCTTATCCCTCTCTCTGTCACTGCGGTTGCCGCTGCTACCCAAACAGGGAGAAAAAAAAAAAAGCACGGGGGATGGGGGTTGTGCGATGGAGGCTGCCCTTCTTTCTCACGCTCGTAAGAAAGCCCTCACTTCTTCTCCGTGGTGAGTGACACCTGCTGATTACCATAGAGACACTGTGGGAAGTTCCCCCCTGCCTCACTGGGGCTGAGATTTGCCCCCTCTCCCTGGGTAAACAAGCAGTCCATGGATTAGTTAACTGGGTTACTGCATGGCAAACAAATAAACACACATTATTTAGAGCAAATTAGTGCCAATGAACTCTCAATGACCAGTGTAAGATCAAATACCCTCAAACAATCAAGGAGTTAATCCAGAGGATGCATTTCTTTTTCTGGAGACAGCTGTGGAAAATAATTCTAAAAGTATGATAAACCTCTCTGCAAGGCCTCTGAAAAACTTGTAAAATATGTTCAGAGTAACACAATAAGCTGATGTGGAGGATGCGGGGCCATATCGGAGCGTACAGTCAACTCTTGGTCTGCAGACAGCTGAGCATCCCCATTATCTCTCGTCTCCCCTACCCTCCCTAAACTGGAGAGCGGTGCCAGTGATGTGATTGATGTCGGAGACTGGGAGCTTTTCGCTGGTCCATAGCCGCTTCCGCCATGGGTCTGAGTTGTCAGCAGGGTCATTATCCTAGCAACAGGATGGTGGAGCTGTGGGTGAGGAGAGTGCGCTGGAAGTGGGAGGACCAAGAGGGGGTGAACTGGTGGGGGCGGACAGAGGCAGAGAGAAAAGAGGGGACTTAGAAGAGAGGAGGAAGAATGTGGGATTAAGAAAGGAAGAGAACAAGAGGGAGGAAAGATAGGAGGAAAGCGAGGAAACAA
Source organism: Myoxocephalus aenaeus (assembly GCA_038501785.1). Taxonomy (NCBI): domain Eukaryota; kingdom Metazoa; phylum Chordata; class Actinopteri; order Perciformes; family Cottidae; genus Myoxocephalus; species Myoxocephalus aenaeus. The sequence continues at coordinate 3,424,161 of JBAMJR010000097.1, forward strand.
CTGAGACAAAGAGAGGAAGAGAGGAACAGAGACGCCGAACGCCACAGTTGTGGTGAGCAGGCGGACTTTACACAGCAAAGTAAGCTCACAGCGGGCTCGTCGTGAGGAGGTGCCACATCCCTCAGCCTCCCGGTGCCCGCACCATGCCGGCCTGTCTGTCTGCCGACAGCTGCACTCCAGTCATTTACTTCTCTCCACCACATTTAGCAGGAAGACTGCTTCCCATTACCTGAGCAGGGGGTCCGCGCTGACGGCCAGCGCGCTGGCTTCCCGGTGCGACACCCTCTGCTGCTGGACCCCGCCTACAGGGGCTCTATCGCTAGATCGGCCTGGCACTTCGGCTGGTGATCAACTTGGTAGTGTCTGGATATACAATTATCAAAACTTAAGTAATCTGTTGTTTAGTAATTCGCAAAAAGTTATTTAAAGTTGTACATGCTACATCTATTAGTTTAAGTCAAACCACTAAATTACCCATCAGCTCAGAATTATATCCCCCAGTTTACTCAGTTTTGCCTTCTACAAAAATCCCCATTATCTTTAGCTTCTATGATTTGTTTTCCACACACATTGCCCTTTCATGATTGTTCACTGGTTGTAATCAATTTTGTAGGAATAGTATATCTTTTCTTCTTTAATTCTATATCTTTTAATAACTTGAGAGAGAGAATTGCTGTATAAATGATGAAAATCATTACACTGGTGTACTCAGCAAATTGCTGATGAAACATTGGCTGAATGGAGTTTTGTAAGTTGTATTATTTGTGACTTTTCAATCCTTGGACATTAGTTATTGAATAGTGGCCATCAATCGGTTAAAAGAAATGACAGAAGTCTCTTTAATTTGTACTTAACAAATGGAGATACACAATAAGTGTAATTATGTATATAACTTTAAACTATATAAATAGTCCAATCACATTACTTGAGTAAGTAGTAGAGCATTGCATAACTTTGTTTCTAATTAAGGTAACTTTATTACCATGACATATTATCCACAAGTTAAACATTTTGGAATCCACTTAAAAAAAGGACTTAATAACTTTGTTTGCACTCGCAACATAGGCGTATATTTGCAAATTGGAGGAGGTATTGCTCCAGTTCTGCAGTACTTAAGGTGTGCGTTTGTGTTTGTGCTGCAGCAGTGTGTGGCCCATGACAGCCAGAATGAGGGGATGTGTAGGAGCAGCAGAGCTGGCAGCCAGTCAGCATTGCAGCATCATGAGACATAGTCTTAATCAGGAGGGCCTGCTCCTTTGAAGAGCATTTCACTGTGTGGGGAACACCACATTCCCTTACTGAGATCACAAATGCAGAGAGAAAATTAATGTCAAAAAAATTCTGGCTGAATTGTTAGACGCCTGTTCGCCAGATGCAGCAGACACGGATATGCAAAAGATGAAGAGAAAAAAGGTTTTGATTCACAGTTATTACCGTGTCTGGTGTTTCACAAAACAATGCATACTTTTTCCCCCGATGTCTCTCCCCCTTTTCATTCCCACTCTGTGTCTCATGCAATTTTCCTGGACCACCAACAAGGTCTCGCTTAGAGGAGCAGCTTCATGGCCGCCCTTCAGCCGCATGACCAGCAAAGGAGCCAATCAGCTGATGAGCTCCGGACCGCGAGAGGGTCCGTGTGGCATGTCGCACACAACATCCATCCCCTCTCCTGAGGCCGACTGGGTCACTGAGCAATGTTCTGGGAACATCACAAAAGACGCTGCTCAACTTCTGTCTCACTCTCGCTTTATGTTTCCCTCGCTATCTGCCGCTCCTCCCTCTCTCTCTCTCTCTCTCACCCCTCCTCTCATGGAGTCAGAGCCAGCTGAGCGTGATACCCAAATCCAACAGTTGTTGCGGCCTTCGTTAGCCTAACGAAGGGGCCGACTCTTTATACTTGTCAGGGAGCAAATGAGTCAAACAAACAAGGGCCAGGGAAGAGGGGAGGACAAGCGAGCGCTGTTCTGTTGAGCTTGACTGGGTTCTTGGCCGCAGCACTTCCCTGGAAACTAGGGAACCCACAATCTGCCTCTTTGATGTCTGATGATGCTCTGGCTTTGATGGAAACTTTGGAAAAACACACTTGCAAAAAGGAATAACATGCTGCTCGGTCTCTGTGGCCACTAGAGGCCGTAGGCACATTCAAAGTGTGTGGGTGCACTCTGTGAAGGATCTAAAAGGGAAGTACCATTTGGGGACGCATAACAACTGGTTGTGATAGTAACAAAGTTACAGTGTTTTAGCAAGCCTGTACTTGTGATGCGGTCTGTGCATAAGGGCACTGGGTAATGTCCTGCTGGCAGTGTAACTTTTGAATAAATATGCTTCACACTGTCCACACACTCAAACATTTGCATGTCCAGACGTACGTACAAACTACTGCCGACCTAGGCGGCTGCTTCGTCTTGCATTCCAAGACTGTCCTTCCAAAACAGACAGCCAAGATAACAGTCACAACAACACATCCCAGGCAGTGTCCACAATCCAGACACATTACTGCAGCACAAGGCTTAGGGAGAAAGTCTGAAGGTGTGTCCTTCAGAATGAGATCATTTCACCGAGCGCAGCCTGTCTGGAACAAATGTGCAAAGCACCTCAAGGCTGAGAATCTGCAGCACTAATGACAGATTAGCTCTACTGGGGGGTTTACAGGGTACTAAGGCACAATGCTTGCTCTACTTTCAGTCAGGAGCCTCAACAGAGTTTACACGTGCATGCTGAACACGAATAATCGGAGTGAATGACATGGATGTGTAGAGGGTGTCCAAGCTGCTGTGCTCTGTTCATGTGACTGACCCACCATTAAATCCATTCATCATGTAGCACCATTACATGGTCATTATTGGAGGAAAAGGCCACATTTGAACTGTTTTAACCTTCTTTTGCCGAGTCCAATATGAATGTAGTTTTGGTGCTAGATGATGTCCACGTAACACACAACAATGTTGATGGAAATATGGAGGGCTATCTTTTGTAAAACATTAAATTGGTGTTTTGAGTGCACACATGGGAGTAATGAGCATGCTCAACACACTTAGAAGCGGTATAAGCCATTTATTATTACGCCCACATGGAGATGTGAGTCACTTGGGTGGCGCCACCACACAATAAAGCTACACTCAAGGTGCAACATGGGATGATGGTGGTTGAGCGGGGGCTTCTTGGCTGAGGTGATGGACAGCAAGACAGGGCTATGGCAGGTTCACCTTCTGTGCAGTGGCTCTGGGGGCAAAGACCACATGACAGTGACGCGACACTAAAAGCCTTCCTGTCAAGGAGGCAGGTGGACGCTCTCCAATCAAAACACAGAGGCTCTGGGTGACATTTCACAGGGCACAGCTGCTGGGCTGCGACAGCATGCCAACTCACTATTCCTGAAGGGTTGTTTGTTTAGTGTGTGTGTGTGTGTGTGTGTGTGTGTGTGTGTGTGTGTGTGTGTGTGTGTGTGTGTGTGTGGCCACATGTTACTCTACTAGTCCCTATTTGACTACTCTTCCAGTTACATTTTACACTTGCTCTCCCTTCAAATATTCCATTCTCGTCAGTGCTGCAGAAGGTATGGAAACAATTGATCCGTGCCAGTTTGTGGCACAAATAATATACAGAGAAAGGAACTAACACCAGGAAATAACTGAGTATACAGATTTACAGAATGAAGTACACTTCAGCCCAAACTTTTGGCTGTCATGCCAAAGAAAGGACAGTCCTGACACTAAAATGCAGTTTGCCCCTGAAGCCTCCAACACATGTCAGAAAGCTACATAATTATACATATACATTTTGCTTTGTCAAATTTTAAAAAGAGCTGTAGGAAATCCTGGTTTATGGCTTGGATAAAACTATATTATTGTCATCTACTTTCCAACTACTCAGAGCATCTGCAAATGGAAAACTAATAGCATCCAACGTGTTATCCTTTCACTCACAGGCAGACACACCCTGGTCCTTCCAGAGACCAATTGAGCCGAACCAGGCCGACTCTTTCCTAAAACAGCAGCCTGTTAGCCCAAGCCTTGAGGGGGCACACTAGAGCGGCACACTGTTCCCCCCAAGAGTCCCAGGAACTCTCCTTGTGACCTGCTCCCATCACCTTATCCCCCGAGTCACAGTCTTTCCTCCTTTCCAGTAAAAGCCTCATTCCTTGGCACTGGGCCTGGGAGCCTTCAGTGGTTTTGGAGAAGTTACTTATCCTATTTTGCCCATGGTGGTTGTGGAGTGGGTTCCGTGAGGCAGCTGCAGTTTGAAGGCAGAGTTAGTATGCACACATAAAGCTGCTCAAAGCCAGCAGATATGTGAGGAATGCTTCTTCGTCCAAACAACAGGACTCACGCCCAACACAGAGCCATGCCACGCCACGCAGCACTGTCAGAGCAGCTAAATGGGGCCCACCAGGGACTGCAACTGCATGGCTCTTTACATTAGATCTTGCGTAAATCCTGTTTAAAAATGATCAATCACCCTGCACATATGTCATTCTGTTCATATATTTCTGAGGCATTAAGAAAATAAATCTGTCAATAGTGCACTATAGTAAAGTATTGCTAATCCAAGTACCTCAGGAATGAGGATAATGTGCATTTGTAAAGTGTACACCATTTATGCCCCAAAACGCAAATGTAGTTTGTGAGTACATACAAACTGCCATGTGCATGTAATCATGAAACAAAGTAATTGTGTTGCAGTTTAAGGTATATTCATGCATCAACCAGGCATTTTCAAATATTTGCATATTCTTTCTTTGCCAGCTTGGTTAACAGGTTGCACAGTTTGGGTTTCTAGTACATGAGGTGATGATAACTTGTAAAAAAAAAAAAAATATGACACAAAAGAAACCATGCAGTTGCATTTGAAACAATCTGAATAAAAAATAAAACTCTTTACAAATAGAATCAAACTATAAAGTACAAACTTTATATTTGCATTTACCTCTTTTATGCAGCCATCCCTCCTTGACAATCACCACATTGGTCATGTTGGTGGGCAGGGTGGAGGATCCAGGTTTCCCGCAGGGAGAGACACAGCTTTGTTTACCAAGTTTCCTTCACTCAGCTCTGTGCAAGAGCCTGGAGACGAGGTCCTGGGATTTACAGCCGCCCTTCTCAATGGTGGTTACCTATTAGTTAAAGAAGAGTAAAAATTAGCCCCATATTGAGGTGAAAGATTTTTCCACTTGTCTGAATATTAACCCTCAGGTCAACACAGTAGAGGAGAGGCAGTGGAATCGAGAGGACCTTAGTGTTTAATGGCCCAGTTAGTAGAGGATGTGCTTAAACCACAGCCTAGTCCCTTTCACATGGGGAACCTGCAACATTGCAAGGTTCAAATTTCTGTGTATGGCCGCGGTTTTGGCTTTCACGATAAAGTGAAATTCTCCCTATTTGAAAATGTCATGCTGTTCACATGCAACCATTCCTGGTGGGTCTTTTTCTACTCACTACCAGAAGAGCAGGGAAATATAAAATAATTACACAATTCTGACACAGGCTGCTTAAATGCCTAAACTAATTTAGCAGTTGAGCAAATTCACTCTGAGATGAGATTGTTTTGTTAATTGTTTTGACTTTACATCACCTGATTAAAAAAACAAAGGATCCCCCCCACATTTGCATGAATACTAGGCCAACTCCATCTACTAATGACGCTCATGTGATATGATCAAAAGCTCCGGAACAGCTACTAAATGGAGCTCGAGGTGAGGTTGTGAGGTGAAGGTGTATCTGTGAGTGTTGCTATTTGTATTCACACCTGACCAGTTGTGGAAGCATTACAGAAATGTTACTACGTCCTGGCAAGGCAAACTGCAAGGCGGGTGTTTACAAAAACATGGGCAACTATTCACACATGAAACAGGCGTGAAAATGCTGTCAACCTTTACGTAGAAAAATGTGACACCAGTTGTAAAATATGTAACAGTCTTCAGAAAGATGTATAAGTAAACAAGTGGAGCATAAACACTAAACATGTGTAATATATATATATATATATAATGATACAACAATGATCTCACCATGTATGATGGAAAACAGGATAAGATTGTATTGACAGTCATCAGATAAACTGAATTAGGTTCATCCGATAAAAGGGCTGAATTATAGCACAGACTTATCGGTTATTCATCAACATCGAAGGCTAGCCTAGCCAAACACTTGACCTTTTGATTCATTCAGTACTTCTTTTTATTACATAAAAACGGCTTTGAACGCAGTGCAGTAGCAAAAGAATGATCAATTACCATGCTTGTTCACACAAATGTCACACACTGCACCGGGATATCTCTGACCATCGACTGAAATCAATTTGGCTGCTGCTGCTCAGTCAGAGTAAGGCCATCAAAAGAGAGCTCTGTTTGAGTGGCCTCATCTAGCTTACTGGTGGGGACAACAACAGGAAGTGGATGTGACTATTGACAGACTTTGAGTCATATCAGTACAGCCCCGGGCTCGAATACATCTGAATATGCGATTAACACGCCTTTTACTGCCCATTCTGCTCGCTTCCATCAATGAGCCAAAGTGAGTTTGTGAAAGCACAGTTTATTTTTGCTCAGTATTTGTGTTTATTGCACTGGGGTTGTGGTGCTTGTGTCACACTGTCGATGTTGGGAGGATCTTGGAGCAGGATTTGAAAAGCACACTGAGTGCTATTCAAACTAGGGATCACCCAAACCGTTGGATCTCTCCGGCATCTTAGTGTGTACTCTGTGACACAGGCACGCACACATTATATACAGTTTGAGATACAGCACACAAACAAACTTGTGCACACACACACACACACAACAGCCAAAAAAGCAAAACATGCACAAGATCGGCTCTGGAGCCACAACAGAGCACTGCTGTTTTAATGGGAGCGACCTGTTGCTACTGCGGCCTGTGTGGAAAAGCTGGGCTGCTGCCAGCGCTGCAGCTAGCAGCCACTGAATGAACCCAGTACCCTGACAGCGGGTCACATGGTCCTCAGGCCTCTGGGCCACCGCCTGCCTGCCTGCCTGCCTGCCTGCCTGCCCTGCTGTTAGTGCAGCTTTCAATCATTCATCTTTCTGGCTCTGGCGCTAGGGGCCATCCCATTCAATGCAAATCAGTCTCATGCAGCAAAGATGCCACACACCGAGGCTGTCACTGGGCCACGGAGGACGGTCCCATGCGTTTACATCAGGAAGCAGAAAATCAGGCCAACATCACCACTACACTACTTCCTTCATCACAGATCAATAGATACAACTCTGTTTTTGCTCTATTTTCCAGTGCTGCCGCTTGAGTAAACAAGAGAATCAGCAACTGATTTACGTTTACAATGATAGAACATTACACTCAAATATTTTAAATGAAACAACAAAATGAGAACATCAAACATGCTCACCTCCTGCTGGAAAACAGCTCCTGAAGCGACACTTGTTTTGAGTTCAATGCCATAATGAAACCAGTACTAGTGTGAAGTTCACAGTGCCAAGTTCCTCAATCAAGTTCTCTGAAAACACATCACTAATGATAAGAATAGTGGGTCGGTGAGGAGAATACCAAACCACAGCTACTGTAATCTCGAAAGTCTCGTAGACTCACTGCTTTAATCTTGTGATGACATAAACAGCAGCCCCTTTGAGTCATGTAGAAAATATATTTTCATGCTGCCGAGACAAGCCATGAACTACATTAATGATGGATTTATTCAAAAATATACCGATTGTAACTTGTTCCGTCCTTCAAAAGAAAATCTGCATAACACACACAAAAAATGTCCTGCTATATTTGGTTTGTTGAACACCAAAATGACCTGGCTGTTAATGTGAGCAACCAGAAAACAAGAAAAGTATGTTAGGCCGCAGTGTTCTCAGTTTGTGACACAGAAAGCCGTCATGTGATTCTGATGGTGGGCTACCATCATTAGAAGCGTATCTTTCTCAGAGATAATACATCTAAACTCCTGTGGCGCACAATAAGTTTGCCTGTGTACAAGGGAACATTTTCAAGGAGCTTTCCCCAGATTCTGCATGCAACTGGCGACACATTTGCGTCAACGGAGCTGCGAGGGGATTGGGTGGGATGAGACTGGTATTTTCTAAATGGAACAGGGAGAGCCACTGGCTGCATCATCACGCCAGCTTGTTGCGTCTTCCCCGGTCACATGCCAAGTACCCCTGCATACACACACACATGGACAGACGTAGTGTTAGGTCTCATGACTGGTAAACATATTCTGACACTAAAGGCGTTATGGTACAACATGCCAGGGGACAATGCACCCTTTCCAGACTGTACACACACACACACACACACACACACACACACGTGACCTCTGGGAAGCAAACTGACAGTAACATCGGTTGAGTGAGGTTTATCTCAATCTCAAAGTTAGACATTTAATCTTTGCATCTTGCATGACCATTAAAATGGTGCTGCTCAGATGTCTGGTTGACAAACAATAATTTTGACTCCCATCACATCAGTAACGTCATGCTGCACATCACAGACGCTTCACAAATAAACCTTCTTGACTAAATTCCTGTAGTAAACAGTGATTTAGCGAAGAAATGCATAACTGTCATCATTGTAGGTGGGATGTCAACAGTGGAGACAGTAAAACACCAAAACAACTACCCACATGCATTTAACAATTATACTGATTACAAGGGAGGAAAATATGAATATCACTCTATTATACCTTTTCTTTGTGACTTCCCTGGTGAGCAAACTGTGGACCTAAAGGGACCAATATTGAGAACCACTACAAGGTGGCATCTAGTCACAACAAAGATGTACTACGTTGTATACCTGGACGTGAATGCACCAACGGTACAACAGAACAGCAACAAGCTAGCAAAGCTAACGAGTAACTGTGCAATTATCGTCCGGCCGTACATTTCCCACTCAAACAAGTAAACAAACGCAGTGGTGGTTCATAACAATGAATGAGCTGCTCTCTTGTTGAGCTCATTTGTTTTCATTTGCCTCCTGGGCCATAAAGTACCAGCGAAAACAACTTTCTCGTAGAGGCGAACCGTTTAAAGTAACGTGACTGCAGATATTTTGGCCTGAGGGCTGCGTCTCAAAAGTGGTAATTGTCAACAAAAAAAATGGTTAACTGAAGACAGACTCGCTGTTTGTAGAAAAATAACAACGCATGATATGCTAAGACGTTTACACGCCCTTGACTTTACAGCTAAATAACTTCCACAGCGAAGTGAAGTCAGGAAAGTACCTCATTTCAGGTTTGCATTTAGCGATAGAAAGGATATGGGGCCTAGCAGGGCAGCTTGGGTGAGAATAACCGCATCCCATGTAAGTACAATGGGGACCTACCCTGTCTAGCTGTCGACCTCTTGTAGTTAACCATGCGAAGGAAACGCGGACATTTACCTGGACAGGAATTCAACAATGTGTCCGTCTCATTATAGTGAGCTGTTTCGGCGGGATATTAAGTTGATAAGTCCTTCAACAATCTGGACAAAAGTGCTCTCATTTACTCCGTTTCTTTGCCTTTCTTCCACTACACCTCCCAAACGCGCTGTCTGCAATGCCTCTGTGGCAGCCTGCTCTCCCGGGTCCTAGAGCCGACTCTTTATGTGTCCCACTCAGAGGAGGAGTGGTAGGCTGTCAGCCGTCCCATTGAAAAAAAACCTGCAATGTTTCTACAGGGGCTTATTCGGGGCTGCGTGGCCTCGCTGAACTCTGCGTTGTATTTGTCTGGGCCGTTGTTTTCCAAAATAGGGTCCGGGGTTCTCCAGAGGCCCCTTGAAAGATTTCCAGGGGATCTTCAGTACAATGAGGCATATCTGTTTTTCACTTCCTGAAACAATCGCACGAGATAGTGTACAAGACCGACTTTTGTTGTTACAGCCTTCATTCATGATTAAATGTTTGTACTTTGCCACCTGCTGTACAATGTTGATTTTTTATTATTTTGTATTATTGACTAATCTGCGGATTACTTTCTTGATTAATCGTGTGGTCTTTATAATGTCAGTAAAGTATGTACAATAGACCAAATGCTCATCACAAACTCCAATAGCCCAAGCTGACATAGGCTATTTACATTATAAATAATGATAAAACCACAAAAGGTTCACATTAATACAATAGAAGACTAAGAAAACCAGCAAATATTCACATTTGAGGAGCTGGAAGCAGTCAATTTTCGCTCATCAAAATCAATGTCAAATCATTTCTGCATGAGGCTGTAGGCAGTTGTTTAATACCTCTTAAAATGATATTACAACAGAGTATAATACAAAGTAATGAAATCTTGTAGAATTTTGTATTTAATAATGTAAAAGCAGCAATGTAAAAGTACTACTAGCATAAAAAAACTTTAAATTGTTCTAAAACAAAGTCGCTTTGGATAAAAGCGTCAGCTAAATTAAATGTAATGTAAAACATACAGAGTGCTATGATAGAAAATACTCTACATTTAGATAAACAAACTGTGTATAAATGGTAATGCCTAAAAGGTAAAAGATATATATATATATATATATATATATATATATGCCCCTGTACCGAGATTGTTTTTGTTTTTCTGCTTTCAAAGCTGTATTTATCTGGCTCACCACTTTTTGAGAAAGAAATTATACAAAATATAAGTAAAAATAATTTAATTATTAAAATAATAATAAGTAATAAATTACACAATCAAAATAACAAGTAAAACAAGTAAAAAGTGAAACATTCTAGACAAAAGCTGAGCTAAAAAGAGGACTTTGAACTCAGATTTGAGGAAGAAGACTGTTCAGAGCAACATTTTTTATCTTGCAGTTTGACAACACTCACACAGCTGCTCCCAGGACCTGTCTTTAGTGCTTAAAAGCATTTCAGACATGAAGCTGAAATTATTTTTAAAACGATTAAAAACAGGTACCATTGTAAGCAGTGTTGGCATGGTTGTGATGCTATACTGTCCTTCTGTTGCTATACTTTGTGGCCAGGGATATACTGAATACACTTTTACAGCCATTATTTCTTTCTGCACCCCAGCACATTGGCTGTATGCTGGTTGAGATGTGAACACGTTTTTTACTGGAGCTTTCAACTGCATCCCGTGGTCTTGAAATCATAACAAATACTAAGCTTGCAGAGCCATGTTTATGATAAATGCTTTATCCACTGCTAAAGACTGTGTGAAAGGTTAAAAAAAAAAATCCTCAAAACTCTACTCTGGCTTAATATTTACGAATGTCATCAGCTGTGTCAACAGGTGATGCAGATACATCAAGTTACATAACATCAGGACAGATTTGAAAGATCATGGCACTTGTCCTGATGAAACGTCAAAGTAAAATGTAAAATAATAAAAAATGTACATGTGAGGTTATATCAGATTATTACCCGTGTTTGTTATAGCACATTATTGTTTACATACAGTAGACAGTCATCTACAGCCACAAACACTGCCTTCCAGAGAGGTAGGAGTTAAACCAGTTGGACAGGTACAGACCAGTCAGCTCAGTTACGCTCAAAAGAAGTCAGGGATCCTCTCTATCAACTAAAGCTCTTATATGACTTAGTCTAATCTTTAAATTCCCATTTGAATGTTTAAAAGACCTCTCTCCATACAATATTTCTATAACTTTGCTTTACATATTATATTTGGGCTATTTTTGCAGTTTCATTTCTGATGAAGACACAATATGTCTTTATCTGTTTGCAAAACACGGTCTTCTTTATCAGCTCTGGCACAAGTGCAGTGAACTACAAATGTGTTTGATATTAAAATGCAAGGCAATGCTTTTGAAAGGTTGCGCAATTAACTGATAAATAATGTCACAAGCACAGGATAGCAGGGACACCAGCCAACGTTCCCTCTGTGAAAACCGTATTGGCCTCGCTGCCCTCTGTCTCTCTGCCTCCTCTGTTGTCATTTCCCCTCTGTTGTCATTTACACTGTAACGTGTTCCTCTCTGCTACTATGTGTCAGCCTTGCCAAGCTGTTCCTGTCATACAAACAGAGCTGAGTGAGGGTATCCCATATTTTCTGGTGCTGTTATTCAGTGGTGCCCTCCCCCTCCTCCCCTTCCTCCTCCTCCTCCTCAGCTGTCTCTGGTCCGGTGATGGGAATGCCTATACACGGTTGTTTTGCAGGTTTAAAGCAAAAGTAGCAAGATCAAAGACTCAAAGTGAGCTAATAATGTCTTTTCCGTCAGAGACTCATCTGATCTCTTTTCTCGTCAGCGTGCAGTATCTGTTCAGAGAGTATAACAAACAGCACAGAACTTAATGGGCTGTTGAAGGAGAGCAGATAACATGCGGCAGCAACACTTGGACACAGAAGGGCAGGAGGGCCATAACAGGGAGGAGGTGGTGGGGGGTCTGACCAATACGACATCTCCCAGCAACAGCAGTGCATGTTGCTACAACTGTCACATTATTTTCCTCGATGTATTGTCCACCTGTTATGCAGCTTTCCCTACAGTGCCAAAGATTCAAGATTCAAAGATTGAATACGCAGAGAATTCTTTGCATCGTATGAAGGATTTTCCCAGCTTGCTTGCAGAAGACCTTAATGCCAAGTCAAATGAAGTCAGTTTTGTTGAGCCCAAATTTACAATCTGTACAACATGTGCTAAATTTAGACCCTAAATTTAAAATTAAAATTTGTTTGTGTTTACATTTTTGTTGTTGTATCTATTAAAATGTGCAAGTGTTACTTTAGTTAGGTCCAACACCTCAAATCTGTGGTATAAATTGTGCAACAGTGAACACAGAACTGTATATTTGTGAAGTGTGTAGAATACAAAAACAAATCACAATAGACAAATCACAAGGACAGGGATACTCATTTTATAACAGCTGTTATGATCATTCAACCTATCTTGTTGAAGATTGACTGTCTGTCAGTCGTTAAAACCTCATGCTGTGAAGCCAAATATTGTTCAAAATCACAAACCTTCCTTCCTCGATCTTAAGAAGATTTGGCTGGAATGGTGCAGCAGAAAAAAAAGAAGTACAACACAATGCAGCCAGACAGTGTAGAATATTATGACTTAGCGGATAATAACAATGCGTGAGTTGTATGTTGAGCTGTTTTAAGATGATTTCCGACGCATAAGGAGGCATTAGAAGCATCCTCAGACAGACGTCTACAACACAACTCAAGCCCACCCCTATGGTGAGACTTTGGTCCAGTGGGGAGTGGATGTGGTTCAACTGTGGCTGGATGGCTGGCTGGTTGGCCGGTCAGGCTACACTGGAATGCAGGGTCTTTTGTTTGTCTGAGAGAGGAGTGGGTCAGGGGGAGAATGCCATTGATGATTGCAGAGAGGAAGAATGAACCTCCAGGAAGTGTTCTCTCTCTCTCTCTCTTCCCGCTCCCCCACTCTCCCACTCTCCCACTCTCATTCTCTCTCCCTCTCTCCCTCTCTGTCTCTATCTTTTTCTGTGTGTGAGAACCTTCACCGTGCCGAGCCTCTCTCTCTGAGGCCACGGTCCCCAGGCACAACCACTGCTTTGTCTTGCCTTGTGAACACACACCCCTCCTCTACTGGGTGCCTACGTTTGCCAGGGAAACACAGGGCCACTGCTCCTATTCTTATCCACATCGCTGCTCCTGCATTGGATGGTGTGTGTGTGTGTGTGTGTGTGTGTGTGTGTGTGTGTGTGTGTGTGTGTGTGTGTGTGTGTGTGTGTGTGTGTGTGTGTGTGTGTGTGTGTGTGCTGAATGGAAACATTGTGTTTCATGTGGCACACTCATCTGATGCTTCAGTGTAAACATTTATCTTACTGGTGTTTTGTCAAAACTAAGAAGTTATTCATAATTTTGTTTGTTTGGCGCAACAGCAAATTGAGAGCATGACACTGTCTCATTTATGATCATCTGGACATGACTAGGGTGCAGATATCCACCCTCTGTAAGAGTAACAGCCAAACTAAAAATGGAATAAAGCAGTAAGTGGATAAGAATCTAGCTGGTGGCCCCTTCCGACCAGTGGCTGCCGCCTCCCGTCACATTGCTCATTCCCCTCTGTGTCAGAAGGCTGTGAGGAGCTGCAAATGGCCCTTTCAAAACACACGGCAGCTGGAACACAGGGCAAAGGTGACCAAAGCAGTTGGGGGAGCACAGCGAGGGACAGGAGGGGGGGGGGCACGAGATGAGCAGCTGCAACCTCGAGCCCCTGTGTCTCCGCTGTGCCACCATCTCTAGCTTTAACAATTACAGAACAGACTCTGGAGACTGTGTGTGTGTGTGTGTGTTTTTTTTTATAGTGCCCGATACTCAAAACAAATGTGTGACTATTTTTTTAAACGTGGTCTACATACATTTGTATCATACCTGTCTTCAGACAATTAAGGCTAAATAAGTTACAGCCAAGACCATGGTGTGGCCTCAGAAAACAAAGGCGCTGGGTGATGTGGTGCCAGGGAATTCCACAACCCAGGATTACGGCTCTTAAAAAGTTCCCAATAGTCCACTGACCCTCCAAATTAACAAAGCCTTCATAATTCTCTGTATCAGTTTGCTTTCACAGATTCCAGCTTCTTTTTTTCATCCACAGCAGACATAAAACCACAGGTATAATATTCAGAATTCAAATTTATATCTATGTATATCTAAATATCTATATATCTATATATATATATCTATATATATATATATATATATATATATATATATATATATATATGTGTGTGTGTATATATATGAATCCAGAATGTAAATAAATACATATAGGAAGTATAGGAACGTATATATATATATATATATATATATATATATATGTGTGTGTGTGTGTATATATATATATACACACGTTCCTATACTTCCGGATTTATCCTACTGAATGGGACAGGTGTTTAAATAAGACAAGCCAATGGATGTTCCCAGTGTACTCCGCTACTTGCTGCCGCTGTGTGAATTCTCGGAGTAGTACAGAAGTTATTGTGGCCGCGCGATATCGCGAGACTTGTGCCATTATCAACCTGCTTGACACACAGCAGCGCTGAGTGCAGCCTGCCTTGCCAGGGTCGGACTGAAGCTCAAGAAACGACAAGGAGAAGCGAACATCTGGCTGCACATCATGAAAGGACGTCGGGGCTTCTAGGAAAGAACACGACGGACCGGCCGGAAATAAATGTAAGTACAGTGTGTTTGTGCTTTGAAACGGAGAAAGTTAAAGAGTGTCTCCTCGCCGCTTCGTTCAGCGCAGTTGAGTTCCTCTGCTGTTTAAAAGGCTCCTAGCAATGCGTTTCCCAACACGGACATGGAGCTCAGTTTACTGCGCCCTTGGCTCTCCTGTATCCTCGACACTTTTCTTCCTCTTATTAAAATATAACGACTGCGCGCAAAATTGTAGCCGATACTCATGCACATTCTTCTCGGAAGCATCAAACTTTAACATCCAAATTCACTTAAGTTCTTTTTTCTTCTTTTTTTCTTACAATTTGCCGGTTACATTTTGGATTAACCCCTTTAAACAAATATTTCACAGTTGTGCGCGTGCGTAAGCGTTTTTATTATGCACCGCGGGTGTCGGCTGCAGTTTTCTTTTGGTGATAACTTACCCGATAAATAGAAAAAGTTAGAAATGTAATCCTGTGACACTTTTATTAATCCACTTTCTTTTTCTTTTTCTTTTTTACAAGTTGCGTGTGTGTAGTTTAGGCTGCGTCGCCCAGAGTTAACATATGGCATAAAGGGGAGCACAGCTGGAGGTAACGTTTCCATTGCGGTGATGTCAGAGCAGCTGACTCCACAGCTTGCAGTGTAATTAGCAAACAGAGCAGCAGTTTCCTCACTCTACACTGGTCTTATGTTTTTCACAGTATAGCCTCCTTCCCCCCGATGGACGAGTGCTAGCATTCGCGGTCCCGTTTTGCTTGTTCTGTAAACACCGCTGTTCGGAAACGCGCCGGTGCGCCACTTTTTCTTCTTTTTTTTTGTGTGTGTGTGCACATTTTGGAAGCTCGAGTAGGCTGTAGTAGTAAAGTAGGCTGACTACTACAAACCGGACTCCTTTCGGTTAATCTGGAATAGATCCGTTTACTCCGCGATACATGGGTGGGTGAGCGCAGCGCAGCGTGTCCTGCACCACTGGAAATAATGTAGGATTTCTGTTCTCAAGTTGGACAAAGTTGTTGATGATTAAAGTTTGTTCAACTGTAAAATGCTTTTGTGGACTTGTATTTTAAAACATGGCAGGTTCATTGTCTTGTGTGTTTGATCATACTTTTACATAATTTAGCTGAAGTTATTCCTCACACTTTCTCTGCTTTTGGCTACGTCGTGTCTGAGAGGCGACGCAGCTCCGCGCTGCCCTCTAAATGGCTTCATTGCATTTATCCAGTATCCTGTTTTTCCTGTTTTTCATCAGGTTATGAAGGAAGAATGGAGTTCCCAGACCATAGCCGCCAGTTGCTGCAGTGTCTGAGTCAGCAGCGTCACCAAGGTTTCCTCTGTGACTGCACTGTTCTTGTCGGGGAGGCTCGATTCAAAGCGCACAGAGCTGTGCTGGCCTCCTGCAGCATGTACTTCCATCTCTTCTACAGGGACCAGCTGGACAAAAGGGACGTTGTGCATCTCAACAGTGACATTGTGACAGCCCCGGCTTTCAGTCTGCTCCTTGAATTTATGTATGAGGGGAAGCTGGAATTCAGCTCTCTCCCGGTGGAGGATGTCCTGGCAGCAGCCAGTTACCTCCACATGTATGATATAGTGAAAGTGTGTAAAGGAAAGCATAAAGATAAAGAAGTCTCGTCTCCGGATGAAAAGATGACTGAGGGTTTGGGACTCGGCTGTCTGGGCAGGGAAAATTCCTCTGAAGGCAAGCTGCACAGTAAGCAGCTCATCCGGCGACAGCCCCAGACACCGTCTCAGGGGCTTCACATGGCCCCCCTGAAAGAGGAGTTTGACATGGACAACAGCGAAGTCAGGCTGGCTGTCACAGATTGTGATAGGTCTGCACGGAGCAGGCAGAAGGCAAACGGTCACTCCGGCAGGTCCCCGGACCTTGTAGGTGTCAATTATTTGTCAGCAGAGGCCGAGCCCTGCGTCCAAACAGCTGGAAAAACAAAAGCTGATGTCAGTAGTTCCACCGTATCGCTGTCCCAGAGGTCCCGGGCTTCAGATGACATGGACTGTGCACTGGATTTGTCTTTCAAGCCTCTGTCTAGCAGAGATCCCCGACACCCCTCCTACGTCTCAGGGCAGCTGGCCCTCGACAGCCAGCAGCAGGGCACTGAGCCACTTGTTAAAGACGAACACGACTTGCTGTCAGAGCAGGAGGACAGTGAGCCGATGAGCCCTGAGAGCCAGCGCTTTGGGAATAGTGCCAGGAGCTCAGTGGTGACAGGGTTCGCTGCCCTCTTCCCAGGCAACAACGGCTCCACAGCCGCCCTGCTCTCCCAGGAGGAGGACCTGATGGACGAGGAGGGGGAGGCCTGCAGAGGGAGGGAGGGAGCCCCAGGCCGGGAGGTAGAGGAGAGGAGGGGTAGGCTGCTGGGGGACAGCGAGGAGGAGGAGGACGACTTGGCCTCCTCGGACATCTCCACCTCCAGCGGGGTGCTCCTGCCCCCGGGGCAACAGGTGTGCGTGTGCCCCCTCTGCAGCAAAGTCTTCCCCAGCCCCCATGTGCTGCAACTGCACCTCAGCTCCCACTTCCGCGAGAAGGACGGCGCTCGCTCCAAGCTGTCCCCCGACGGCTCGGTCCCCACCTGCATGCAGTGCAACAAGACCTTCTCCTGCATGTACACGCTTAAGCGCCACGAGCGCACACACTCTGGCGAGAAGCCGTACACCTGTGGCCAGTGTGGCAAGAGCTTCCAGTACTCCCATAACTTGAGTCGGCACGCTGTAGTTCACACACGTGAGAAGCCTCACGCTTGTAAGTGGTGCGAGCGGCGCTTCACCCAGTCTGGGGACCTCTACCGCCACATCAGGAAGTTTCACTGTGGCCTTGTCAAGACTCTCGCCATTGGATAAAACGCCTCTCACCAGTGCCATGACATAAGACCGAATGTCTTTTCATACACTGAATACTACTACTGAACACTCTCCACATTAGTACACACATGTTGGCAGTTTGTTGGAGAGACATCTCTTTGGATTCTACCCCATGTGGCATTTTTCTCAAGTTAAAGTTGTAGCAACGTTAAAACTGGAGCTGTTCTCTGTGCTGGACTGTGTCACAGGCATTTGTGATGGTCAGAGGCAGAACGTTAAAGGTGGATAAACACGGGTGCTTTGAAACCCAAGCTGGATCTGTGACAACGAAGGTGAACAAATCAGATGATGCACTTGTTTGTTTCTGTTTGTGTCAATCTGTTGAGTTTATTTTGAAGAGTATATTTGCTGAACGAAAAAGCATCCCATGTTCATACCCAAGGGGCAAATTGGTGATAGCTAATGCTAACATATGTTAATACAATCGTAAGCTGTGAGTGAGGTTTTTATTTGTGCACATGGGAGATCAGAACCGTCCATAAGTAGCAATATATGATTTTTTAACTCCTATAATAATATTATTATTATTATTTATTTTTTGGTATTTGTCTAGTCCTTAACAAGTAAACTTTCATAAGGCAGCAAAACTAATGAAGTTTGACTACTGGAAGTATAACTATTTTCTTTCATGGAAGTATAATTTTTGTTTGGTTGAAATGAAGTTGGGTACAGATTTATGTTTAACAAGAGGCAAGCAGACCATCATATCACCATATTTATTTTTTGTGCCTGGGGTTGAGTTACCAGCTCTTTAGTTGTTAATGTGAGTGAGCACATTTTGATGGAATAGCCTTTTTAATTTGCTATTTAAAAATAAGTGATATAATCAGAGAGTGGTTAAAAGCTGATGCCTGTAACACTGGTGCCTACTGAAATGCAGAACACTTCACCTAGTGTACTTACTTAAACAAGAATGAGATATCACTATGCCTTCTTGTAAAAAAACAAAACAAGTGAGTTGTCAGGCCTAACCCTAGAACACTAACATTAAAAATAGTCACACTATCACTAACGTCGGGTGAATTTCACCCGATATAATGTACCTGATAAAATATACTTCTCATCTAAATATATTCAAATACAACAATACAAGGCAAGTTGAAGTACTCTTCTTTTATTTGACCCTATAGAACTTCTCATAAAACCAAAAACAGGTATCACGGGGAGACGCTGAAAAAAGGCTAAAAATCCGGTGAAAAATTAGGGAATCGTCAATAAAACATGATTAAAAACATAAATAAAGGAGCTATGAACTTGTTATTTGGTCCACATGTTCCTGGGACATGTGAGACTTGTTCTGTGAAGGAAAAGTTAATCAATGTAAAAAGTCAATGTTAAAACCCATCCGGAAAAAAATAGTCACACTATCACTAACGTCGGGTGAAAATCACCCGAACAGGTGCCTGTAGAAAAAAAAATAGTGATCGGAGCAGGAAGACACGCCCACCTTCACTAACGGCTGTGAGCGGCATGAAGCTACAGAAGGACCCACGCAACTCGGACAAAATCAACACAATGAAAATAACATAACAACAATCGCTCGGTGAAAATCACCCGACGTTAGTGTTCTAGGGTTAAAATAATCTGGATTAAACTCCACATACCAGGTGGTAACAACGGTAATTATCTACTTTGGAATCCAGGAGTGTCCTTAATTGAATAATTTACAAGGATGTCATTAAAGTGTGTACATCGATGTGTCGTCAATTAAATGTTTATTTACTCGTTTGGGTTCAAAGCAAATGGTTGCCAGTAAATTACATTGTTATTTCCTGGTATGACATAAAGGTGTTGAGGTTACACCCTCAGCAGGGAGGGCGAGGGACAGGTGGATATTATTCAGTACTTTGTACGCTGTGCTCCACGTGCCATTCAGCTGAATCTACTGACTTTTCTTTCTTTTGAATTGCCCTCGTCACATCATCCTATCTTCTTACTGTATGTGTGTACATTACTACTGATGAAGCTGGAGCCTTTAGTGATGCTTTCCTGGAAAGAATCTTTGGGCAGGAAATTGATTTGGTCTGCCTGTTCACATAGATGCTATCCGGATTCTTAGCAGAAGGTGTCGCACTAAAAGTTCATAATACTCTTCTAATCTGTCCTGAGAAGACTTGATCAGAATTTATTTATTAGTTTGACTTGGTTGAGGATTTACTGTAGGTGTACTACTTGTTTCTATAAACTCGAAAGACGTTGCGTCTTGCCTAGCGATCTTGGTACTCATTAACTGGTATTGGGGCTGTCTGTTCATTTTCTCTGTGCAAATCGAGTTACTGTAATTGTATTTTAATATGCCGTGTAGAAATCACTGCGGAGTGTTCAAGATTTGTCACATGGAACATAGAGAAGCACTTGTTTTTAGCATGCATATAGTTTCAACACTATTGTCTAGGCTGCTATTTCTTACTATATGTATATTTAATGTAAATATATATTCTATTTATCAAACCGTTTTGTTGTTACAACACATGTAAGGCGGAGAGAGCCGGGTGTCTTATTAAGGCTGCAGTCTCTTAAAGTGTCACGTCTTCCCCAGGGAGTTTGGTTCCTTCTCCATTTTCAAGACTTGATTGGACTCACTACAAATCCGAACAGTTAATACTGCTCAGACTACAGGTCTGCCACAGGAAACAGTTGTTCACAAGCACAGCCACACTGGTAGGGCATTGGCTAGCAGCTACCTATAGAAAGGAGACAATACAGGCATTGTTACCCCCCCCCTGCCCCCCCACACACACCACACCACACCACCCATGATCCCAGGTAGTTCTCAAGGGATCATTGTGTATGTCTCTGCTAGCTGTGGGGAGAAAGGGCAGCGCAAGCCTCTCTTTGCACTTTTCAGTCTTGAATGGAGCTGGAATGTGAGAAATGTATTTAGCAAAGGGAGACCAAGGACACCGTAAACAGGTGTATTGTTTGGAGGCATCCAGGAACAGCCCCCCCCCCCCCCCCCCCCCCTTCCAACATCCAGTAGATAAATGCTTCATTGTTCCTCTACATTGAGGAGATACCACGGTGATTTGATTGCACATCCATCAAGACAATATCAGAATTATCACAGTATTGTTTTCCAAGCACTAGATCTAGAAGAACTGTTGGTGACTGTCTGGCTGCGACGATACAGGTCAAAGGTCTTTTTGTTCACCAAGCCTTCTTTCAGGACACCGAAATGAATTCAAACATGGTTTCTCAGCATTTGCAATGGTTGGTCAGCATTTCTGACGGAAGACCTAAAGTCAAGTACGAGTCGAAGCATTCCTCTCAGAATTACCGCAATCTGTTTTCATCCGATACTCGCTGACCCTGAAGTCAGCGACGACTGAATGAGACTTGTGCGTAATTTGACGAGAAATGTGATTTGGCTCGCGATAAACTTGCACGAGCCTTCCCGCCGTTCGCACGCCCTGAGAGTTTAATCACTTAGAACAATTTCAGAGACACAGCTGTTGCATAGTGATAACGTTTATTTCAATCAGAACACACAGGAATGTAGAGTTTGTCACTGTTTTTAAGGTACGTTTCTTAAGTGGTGCAAATAACATTGCGTGATTCTCTGATGTACATGTGTACAGAGGTTTCTTTTTTATTGTTTGCAGTCTTTATTTATACCTCCAGAATGATCACCAAACGTGCCTTGTAGACACACGAATAGGTGTTGCATCTGGAGAAGCCTGTTTTCTATACTGTACGTAGTTGCCCCTGACTGCGTCGGTAAAGGTCACATCACAGCGACAGTAGCCCACTGAAGTGATTCACAACTGTTGTTCCTGTTTTTCCATCATGTCGAAAATCTGACAAAATAAACGTTTTCAAGTCCATTTATTTTTGCTGCTTTGCAAGCGATTACGTTTGAGATTACTTTGACCATTTCTGTTTATGTGAATATATCTGTTTTCAATGTGTTGAACTGAAGACAAGCATTTTTTTGTGATTTTTTTTTTTGCCAATACTATTGGGAACTAACCGTCTGTTCCTTTTAGTTAATGTCACTGTTGAATGTGAAACACTGAGATTTTGATTGTTGACTATATCTCTTGATCTCTTCTCTTGATTGAGGGCTATGTTGCCTAACTCATGCTGTATGATCTTTAAGTCTAAAAAAAATGACTTTACTGATACTGGAATTTTGTCCTCTGCAGGTTACAACTGTGAAATTGTGTATAATCATGATACATATTTATTATTGCATTTGCTTCTTTTGCAACATTTGACTGTCTCCGTTTTAATTTGGTAAAAAAAAAAAAAAAAAAAAAGCTTCTAAACGTTGAACGAAAAATCTTTTTAATAGAATTTGTAGAAGTGCCATTAGAATTTAATATAATTTTTTTAATAATAAAGGTATATTTTATAGTAATCAATTGCTTCAGTGTTAGTGGTGTAGAGATTAGAGGACAATCTTTATGCAGAATTGACATTGCTTAGATATTGAGGCAATTAACTTTTTATCTATAACTGTCTGTGCATTTTCTTTGTTTGCGCTTTTGGAGTGTGCTTGTGTGCGTGTGCTGTGGAAATGTGACAATCTTGATTTAGGTCTTTCTTAAGAATATGCATAGAATTAAATGGAACAACTTTCTCTCTTTGTGTGGATTTTATTCATTTACTATACTCTTCTTTTTTTCTGTGCACTCACCAGTTTTCAAAAAAGCAGAAGATGAGCTTTGAATTACATTTTTTTCAAGTCAAAGTGGACTCTGATACACTAACAACAAAAGAACCTTGTAAGAGCCCTTGTCTGACACACAGCAGCAACAATCATCCAGATAGCGATTGTGTGGCCTGCACTGCAATGTGTACAGAGACAACAGGAAGTGATAATACTGCTGGTCTTAGAGGCCTTTTTCTCTCTGAAACCATAAACTCAGCTCAAGGACGGAGCAATTTCAAGATGGGCTCTCATTGTCCCTGACCTGTTGCCAATACTCTCCAGAAGAGATGAACCGCAGATCACAAAGCTCGTTGACTTTGTCCTGTTATTATTACTAAAACTTGATTATATCTGCGACACACACACACACACACACACACACACACACTACATCTATTTATAAGTAAACAATCCAACCAAACATGTGTCAGCTTGAGAACTTCATGCCAATTCACTGGACATTTACAATGGCGAGAACTTTTAATTATTTCCCTGCTGCACCATGAAAGAAATCCAGCTGCTCTGCTACGTGATCCCAATGGGGATGTGCTCGGGTTCCCACCGTCCTCCCCCCAATCCCCGCTCGCCCATTCTGGGAACGCCATACAGACAAGGGCCGCATCCAACTGCCCCTGCCCCCATCTATCCTACCTCCACCCCCACAGACCCCAAAACCGTGGCCCCCAAACCGCGGCCTCATCCCACCACTCTATTGTGTTCGTGGGTAGTAGCTCAGCCAGGCTATTGTCTGGCCCAGCTCCCCAGCACGTACTTTATGCACAAACAGACGACACAGCGGCGCTAGCCAGGCAGCTCCAACATAAAGAAAACAATGTCCTCCCAAGATCATTCATAAACACCCTGCACAGCCCCAGCCAGCTCACAGTAAATAAGGGCCCACCTCGCCACTGTAAACATCCACAGCAGCAGGCCTCGGAGCGCTCGCTGGCACCGACATCTCACATCTGCCTAACGGGACCGAGGGCTTAGACGGCCTGGTGTGTGTGTGCTTTTCTTATGGACCCAAACCTTCACATGGAAAGTAGGGACCATGTGATAGAGCTTAGCTGCAGGGTGACGAGCTGGGATATGTGCAATGTAACTCGATGGTGTAATAAAACATTCCTCTGCGAGGCTCAAAGCCCGGCTCATTTGGCTATTAGAGGTTTTGTGTGTGTGTGTGTGTGTGTGTGTGTGTGTTTAGAGGTACTTGAGAGAAGTTGAGAGGAAAGTTGTAAGTGTCCACCACCAAGGCCAGCGGTGGGAGCCCTTGACCTCTGAAGGGACGGACTGCCAGGGACAGCTGGTGTGGCCTGTTTTTATTTATTTATTTCTTAACAAAAGACAGGTGGTCACACTTGAAAAGGGCACACAAACACAGTTACACATGCGCTTGTGTACAGACAATGCACACACACACACATACGTGGGTCGTTTTCTTTTTCTCTCTTTGTATGAACACACATGCATATGGTTAACATCCACTTAATTTTAGAGGAGCAATGCTTTTGACTTTCAGAATAATAATGTCATTCCCAATTAATAATATAATAGTCTGCTGTAATAAGTGACCATTATTGCCACATTTTAAGGCTTCATCCACATTTGAAGCAGCATTTAGGCTCTTCACCACTATCTAAAGCTACAATCTGAACTGTTTATATACCACACATCAATTGCTACAAGTGCATAAATACATATCAACTAGTGCTCTCACACTGGGTTTGCCTTTTTTGGAGTGGCTCGCCCTGACAGTGCCAAGACAGTGTGTCCTTGGTCCACTGTACAGCTGTCACTTACTCACACTCGTTGACGCATATTTATAGCAGCAGCATCACTGGGCTTGACGCTCGCCACACTCAGACCACAGCTGGTCCCCCACAAGAATGGGTGAAAGACAAAGCCACGTGCTCCCGCTGGCCCGACTGCAGTCGGTCCTGTCTGGAGCGCCGTGGGTGATTATGTGGCCCCCTTCTCCTTGCAGACACCCAGTCCATACATGCACCAGAGAGAAGATGAGAAGGATTCGTTGAGGGAGGGAGGGTGGCACACTGTGACCTTTTTTCTTTCTTTTTTTCTCCTTTGAATGTCACGGATGGGGATGTGCTGAAAACCTTGACAGCTGCACTTGAAGGTACATAAAAACATAATTATGGAGTTAACAGAGAGCAGCGGGGAGAGGGGCAATACGCATCAGCATCCTTCTCTCTAATACCTTAAAAATGAATATAGCACATGTTTTGGACAGACGAGTAGTGCCCAAACCACTGTAATAATCAGGGGAAAGGAGTTTCTACTCATCATTTTACAAATTCTTTTATATCGCCAATGGTTTTATTATTGAGACAATAGCTGAGGGAATAGTGAATGAATCATGAGATTGGGTTCAGACAACACCCCCCCTCCACTGTCATGCATTACATGACTTCCTTTCTTCTCGGTCACAAAGCCTACTAAAGGGAGGCTTGACGCAATGATGCATCACAGGGAATTGGCTCAAACAACTGGATAATGAAGTGACTTTTTGACAGAGCTTTGGATACTTTTGGGTCACTTTGACTCATTATTACTAACTCCGCTGGTTAAGACAAACTCATCTTCCAGGTCAAAAAGGACCAGGGGGATGCTTGCTCCGGCATTGGAGGAGATAATTTGAGACTTTCTCTTTTGTAAGCGTAACAAAAGGTGTCCACGGACAAAATGTTCAAAAACGCATTAGGTCCGTGAAGCGAAACAATAGATGTTAAATGGACTTGTATCGCGCTTTTCTAGTCTTCAGACCACTCAAAGTCATCAACAATACATTCACCGTGAGCTTTGGAGACGATCATTTGACATTTCAAACGGTCACTAGTAATTTCAACATACAATAAATAGAAGAAACTTTGTTGGAAAAGTTGTGCTTTACTTTTGATTTGACATATTTAAAAAAAAAAAGTTAAATTCTTACATTTAAGAAGCAGGATATTTCAAACATCTTGAGAAATTACTTTACTCAAACCCTTAATTTTGCCAGTTGACTAAAGGTTTCACATAAAATCATTACTATTAACTGGCTCAAAACCGTTCCTCTAGCTAGAGTTAGAGTTATGGACATCTAGGCGTTTTTTTTAATGAGTCAATGATTGTTATATCATCAATAAAAGCAAACAAAAAGTGTTTTATTTCCACCTCAGTTTCTTAAAGCCTTATCAAGAAATGTGCAGACAACTTGACTCCTTGCTTGCCAGCAGCTGTCCGTTCGGTCAGCCGGAAATCAAGCGGTGTCCTCCAACACCAACTGCAGAGCTCCCCAAAGACTGGCGCCACAACGGGCCTGCTGAGCAGGGGATGTGACTCAACAGCTCAGAGGCACACTTGCAATGAGCTCCAGGAAGTGCACTCATCCACGCCAATATCTAACACCCATCTCACGTGATTGATTTCTATAAAAGGCAGCGTTCAGGACTTCTGCCACCAAGAACAATTACTCAGTGTAGAATACCTGACCCTGAAACCAGTCATCGTCAGTGACGAGCCTCAGCCAAGAGAAAGTGATGACTGCACATCAAGGTCATGTCCAAGAGGGATAATTGCAGCCAAACAGTCTGCCGCGAAGCCCCGGTTCCGTTCAACCTCTGGGTCTGCTTGTTTTAATAAATATATTTGATAGCAGATCCTCAAGGTCAGTCCAGACAGTCTGGAATGCCATATCCATTGCCAAGAGAAAACTTCCATACTTCAACTAAAAGGCTGAAAATGTGCTTCTTTAGCATACTGAGATGAATGCGTTCAGCAGGGTTTGTGTATTATTACCATGACCCCGGCTGAAAGGAACTCATCCCTCAGCAGAGTCCTTGAGGTGTGCTGCCACCTGCTGATGCATCTACAGCACATGAAGACGGTTGGATAACCTTTTAGCTAATTGGCAGATTTTTCGTTCAGACATCCAATTTTGAGTCCTGCATTATTCAAGAGCCTATTATTCATAAATTCAACAATTACTCTGCCCCTTTAAGCAAAAATACATTGTGACTTAAAGATGTACTGAAGAGACAATGAATCACAACATTTAACTGTATACAAAAATGTTAAAGTTTATTTCAATTACTTTAGGAATGCAATATACACAAGAAAACATTTAGAGCACAAAGAAAAAAAAGGTATAAAATTCAGTCTTAGAAATATAATGCGAGGCAACTACATATAAACTCCTGATCCCTCCGTCGGTCTTCCTTTACGTCGAGCAACTGCAGCACAGTACTTCATCGTATTGCCCGCTGTAACTGTGGAACACAGAAAATATTACAATGGTGAACACTTTAATCAAAGACTCACATTTTTCTCATAGTTCTGCACACGCATTGTGGAGGTCCAGTTTCAAATTATTATTTTTGTTGTAAAATGTTTTTAAAGCGCCAACTCTTAATCAGACCTGCAAACTCATGAGGGGTGAAAAAGGTGTGTGGGGGGGGGGGTCAGTGCCGTACAGCGTCACTATGATCATTATGCAGTTTCTTCATAATTTCTGGCATGGAATAGGCTTCATTTCTAAGAACAAGAACAGACTGGTGAGTTTCACATGAAAGTTCTCTTTTTCTGGCCATTTTGAGAGTATAATGGAACCCACAAATGTGATGCTCCAGATACTCAACTAGCTCAAAGGAAGGCCAGTTTTATAGCTTCTCTCACCAGCATAACTGTTTTAAGATGTGCTAATAGAATTGCACAAAGGTTTTCAAGGGTTTTCTAATCATCCATTAGTCTTCTATGCGATGAGCAAACACAATGTACCATTAGAACACTGGAGTGATAGTTGCTGGAAATGGGCCTCTATACACCTATGTAGATATTCCATTAAAACCAGACGTTTCCACCTAGAATAGTCATTTACCACATTAACAATGTATAGAGTATTTCTGATTAATTTAGTGTGATCTTCATTGAGAAAAAAAAAAAAAAAAAAAAAACACTGATTTTCTTTGAAAAATAAAAAGGACATTTCTAAGTGACCCCAAACTTTTGAACAGTAGTTATAAACAAACACAGTATTTTGTAGACTTAATACTTACAATATGCAATACTGCTGTACTATACTGAATATTGTTTTGCTACTAATACATTTCACTTCATAATATTACACTTATACAGTGGTGTATAGTAACGAAGTAGAAATACTTCGTTACTGTACTTAAGTAGTTTTTGGGGATATCTGTACTCTACTTTACTATTTATATTTCTGTTTACTTTTACTTTTACTTCACTACATTTTGCAAAGAAAACTGATACTTTTACTCCGATACATTTCTCCTGAAACCTTCGTTACTCGCTACAAAATCAAATCTATCTTTAGAAAAAAAAAAAAACATCGGGGACTGTGGTGGAACACAGACTCCACCAAGCAGGTTTTGCGAATCACAATGTTTTGCATTTCCCCTCTACATCCTCTAGTCCAGCGCTGCCAAACCTTTATGCGTCACAGACCGGTTACGTGAAGACAATATTTTCACAGACCGGGTCCGACCTCGGAAAGACGGGAGACAACGACACCTGACGTGTGTTCGTTATGTCCAGTCTACTCCTAACTAAACCTTTAGTCCAGTCTACTGACTCTACTCCTAACTAAACCTTTAGTCCAGTCTACTGCTTAACTTATAACCCGCTGCACAAAGACAGGATGTTGAAATGGAAGCAGGTTTTCATGCTTTTTTGGCGATCTCAGGATACTCTGCCTTGGTTTCCAGATCACCGACAGAGTTGTAACAGACTTACGTTTCATTTTTAGAGTAACGTAACATCTTGACATGTGTCAAGAGATTCCGTCTGAGGTTACCACAGACGGATGTATGCGGTCATTTTTCACAATAAAACATCTTTCCGGCCTTGATTTTTTTTTATTTAATTGAAATGTTTCATTCATTCTTTCTGTGGCCCGGTACCAAGAGACCCACAGACCGGTACCAAGAGACCCACAGACCGGTACCAAGAGACCCACAGACCGGTACCAAGAGACCCACAGACCGGTACCAAGAGACCCACAGACCGGTACCAAGAGACCCACAGACCGGTACCAAGAGACCCATGGCGGGCGGAATGAGCATACTTATAACCACACTGTTACAAGTCCTTCATAGTGTCATATTGCTTTTTGGAGAATTATGATGATAAGTTCATAGTAGATGCAAAAGTATACTTAGGTACAATATATTATGTTGAACATAATATATATGGATGGATCACAGCCAACCCAGTTATTGTATCAACACAACTCCTGGTCCTTGGTCACAGTGGCCACAGCACTTAAAAGAATAAACTTCATAATTCTCAAAATTCTGACCCTTTGCTTTTTTATTAAAAGCATGTACTTGTACTTTTACTTTCAATACTTAAGTACATTTTATATCAGAAAAATACTTTTGATACTTAAGTACAGAAAATATCAGATACTTTAAGACTTTTACTCAAGTAGTATTTTATTAGGTGACTTTTACTTTTACTGGAGTAATTTTCCAGTAAGGTATCTTTACTTTTACTCAAGTACGGCTTTTGGGTACTTTATACACCACTGCACTTATATGCCATAATATGTATAATGTACCAGCCTTTTTATTTTATTTGTCCATATTATGTCATACCACTTCACTTTGAGGAGACGTCACTGTTAGTCTAGAACACTGGTATAATCTTTCCACCAGGTAAACCTGAACACCTCTCTCTGTGTGACAGCGATTATAACCGCATAACTATATAGGTTATAATTAACTGGAGGATACTTTCTACACGTAGATCTTAAACCCTTAAATACAAACAGGAGCCCGGCCACCCTACGGAGGAAACTCATTTCGGCCACTTGTTTTTTAATTAAAATACAAGTTGGATAAAATCTCCACTGTCCTCTCCTTATATGTAGTCAGGTGTCGGTAGGTAGAACTGACTCGCCGCTCTCCTGGCTGACGTCACACGCTGCCACGGACCCGCCGCTGCCAGTAATCTCACTCGCTGTCTCTCCCAACAACGTTAGCTAACGTGTTAGCAAGCTGACTAGCTTGCCATTAAAAAAAAAAAAAAAAAACTGGTGGGAGGGAAATGAAGCCGCTGTAGACATCTTAACGCTGATTGGCCAAGACTCGATACGTCACATCGAAGATGTTCTATTTGTGAAGATCACAACATCAGCTTTTTTTCCGTGTCCCAATCCAAGCTCAGGAACGCTGGGCGGCCAGTTGTCTTAACACCCAACAAATCCCCTTTAAGAGCTCTGCTCTTACTGGCCAAAACGGATCAGAATCCAACAAGGATCTGGGTTGATTTGAGTGATGGTCTTTGCCCATCTACAAGTTATTTAACCATCTCATTTTGTCATATACAATAAGTTTTACAGGACTGTTTTGGTCCAGTGACATTGATGCATAACCCTTCAGTACTGCAGTCTTCACTCATAGTACAAGCACAAGAGGAATGTCTTTTATAAACAGATGAGAAACAGCTGCACCCCACACCTCATATAAACGTGTCTTTAATGCCGAAGCAATTGATTTTTTAAGTAAAACCTAATTAACCTCGGCCTGAACAGTCTCTGTTTAATAGGATCTTTGAAGCTAGGACAAGAAAAAACAAACACTGGAGCTGGACTCCAGCTCGGGATGCTATGAAATGTCAATGTGTTTCCTACCTACGTTAGACAATAAGGTATTGCATTTTATTGAATCATAACACAAATGCAACTGCAGAAAAGGGCGCAGCCTTACGGACCCGTCTAGTTTTTAAAATATAAATTCTATACCAATTAGAAAAACATGTAAATAAACAAAACACCAGTCACAATTTGCCATAAACTGTGTAAGGAGCGCAGAGACTGCTTTTTAACTCCAACCATGGCTGATATTGAAAGCTTGTAAATATATCTATGCATTAATACGTCAAATCCTTACTCTATGATGGTGCAGACAGAGCAGCAGAGGCTGGAGCAGCAAGAGCACTGTTGTGTGCAGGAAGGACAGGCTAGGCGGTCACATTGGGAGCATGGCGTCCTGGACCCCTGGCTTTTCTGACACACACAGCAGCATGTAAGAGCCACGGATGAACCTAGAATCAAAGCACACATACAGCAGGCTGGATGAGCATTTAACACAAGAAAAGTAACCAAAACGAGCATCCAAATCTGTGACACAGCCCTGACATCTACTGGTGAAAAGCATGAACTGAAGTAACCATGCACTTTTAGCCTCTTCAATCAAATAACTTCTGCTGTGCACACAATAAGTTGTCCTTATTTGGTCCAGTTTTTAAATGAAATAAAAACATGTGCTTTGCGGCCATCTGTACCCAATGATTATTATGCATGTAAACATGTAACACATAAATGAAAGATATACTAGAAAAACATGCACCTTTACTTTTAATTCTTATTCTTATTTTCATTTTAATTTTTTCTCTCTACCGTTCACTCCTCTGCACACCTCATATTTAAAACACTCATGCCACTTTAACATACACTCACTTACACTTATTTAATACCCACTGCACTGTTGTTATCGTTATCGTTGATTGTTGTTTGTCTCGTCTAACGTCCCATGTCCAATGTATGCACCTTCCGCCTCGTAAAATTCCTCGTTTGTGAAAACATTCCTGGCTAATAAACAGTTTCTGATTCTGATTCTGGAATAGAAACAGTTTTGGTGCAATCTTTTTTCTTTCCTGTTATACTGGCCACAAATAGATCCAAATCAAGTTTGTTTACAGTTACTTTAGTATTAAATGACCCCTTTATGCTTCCCCAAACTGTGTTTCTGTGCAGAGTTGTGTTGGAGGGGTATTAACAGTTTGAACTTTTGTACTTAAAATACTGTAAGATATTCATGCAACTGAAGCCTCATATTAGCTTCAGGTGAACTTCGGAAATATTTTTTTGATTGTGACTTATAGAAGATCCAAGTCTTAACTTTAGTGACATGGAGTAAGTGTGTAGGCTTTTTCTTGATAGACACAGTTTTCTGATGGCCTTGCACCAACTTGAAGGTTATATGAACGTGTATAATTACTCTTAATCTTTACACAGAAAGAGAACTGTGGATTTTATACCCCATCATATCAATTTAAATTGCTTAAGGAATGATCACTGATAACCTTTCCAATATCAGTATTACATTAAGATCAATTCCATGTTTCTCTACTACTATTGAAGGTTTTCTGTGTCAGTGACTACCGTCTGGCCAGTCACAGACTGTGGATCTCGCCCAAATGTGTCCTGTGGTTAAGGAAGACTGTTGGCAGGGCACACGAATGGCCGATGGAGTTTGAGAAACATGATAAGATCCTCTTATTCGACACATCAGAATAGATTTGTCACGCTATCCTTCAGTGTCATCGTTCTCCTGGTCGTCAGTTTGGGCTCACCTTGTGCAGCAGCGTTGGCTCTGGTCAGTCTCCCGTCATGTCCAATCAGGGTCTGTCCTCTCAACAGGGACTGGCTGCATGCAGGAGCCTCCGCTTGTCCAGCGGACCTCTCCTCTCCAGTCCATATTTTGCTCATCACAACCTTGGCACCGTTGAAGAGCAAGTTCTTAGTCTTTGCTGTGGAAAAAGGTTACCCACTGTTAAGTGAAAAGACACGTGATTAACTCCGCTGACCCCCGGGGCTCCCACGAAGCTGATGTTTACGAGTGGGACTGTCTTGTGGTCGTTCAGAGACCAGCTGGCCGTAACTAACGCTAAACCATGGCCATCTTACTTAGCTAGCCGTCGCTACAGCGTTACTCACCGTAATGTGTTTAATGTCAACAGGCCCAACTCATGCAGCTACATGACATGTACACGCCTATTCGTCATAGGAACATGAACAAATGCACAAAAAGTGAGCAACGCAACTGTTTTATAGTTGTAGCTAACGATATAACTATGTGATTTCTGCTACGTAAACAAACAACTCAATTTGCGTAACGGCGACGCTAGCTTGAGCTAACAGCGCAACGATAAACCCGCTAACATCCACTTACCGTATATTTCTTGCCGGTATTTGTTCCCAAACACGCTATAGTTAATAAGCTCCTGTTGTCCGACGTGTATTTTATATTGAGAGGAGAAGGTTTCCGGAAAAGGACAAGCTCGTTTCGGCATTTTCTCTACAAATAACTCCAGACGTTGTACAACAGACTGGTGCGGGAAAACTGCAACGGAGACGCCAACGAACCAATCACACGCGCCCTTTATTGTCACGTGAAAGCTCAGAGCCAATCCAACAACGATTCTTCTGCCACGTGATCTTTGGCGCGATGCTGCCTTCATGGGTTGCCGTTAATTTTGGATTTTATCTTTTCAATTCCAGAAATGAAAAGCTGGACATTGGTGGAGTAAATGGGCAAAGCATGAATACAACCAAGGACAGAAAGAAAAACTGTTTCAGCAATCAAAAGTTTGAAAGAATAAGTGCTACTCTTTTCATCGTATTGGCGTGACTTAAATTAATGGTTGATATTTGTTTCTCTTGATTAATTAATAACATTTGTGCTGGTTTAATTGGTGATAAGACTAACACATTGAAGCATACCCTATAATTAAATCTAACATTTTTTTAAAATAAAATAACACGACTATTTTATTGTAACTAAACAAACATAGCCAACACTGTTCAAAGGTTACATAGATGTTTTGTTTATTAACTAATGAGGAGAAAATCAGTTTAGATAACGGAAAGATGCCACATCCTCTGTGCTCCTATCAAGGGGAGGTACAGGTTTCCCTTTAGAACATCTGGATCATACACTCCCTGGACTTTCCAACACCAATCCACTTGACTAAAAGAGACAAAGAAATAGAGAGACAGATTAGAAACGTTAACAAAACTGTAGAAGTCATAATAAACCACATTGGAAAAGGCTATTTTTGATAAGTGCAACAGTGCCACCTAAAGGATGTCATGCAGTTTCTGCACTTCTTCTGTATTTTGATTTGGAGGCCTTCATGGGAAGTGTTGATAATAGTTTTCTGCTCTATTTTCTATTTGTTTGTGTGCTCTGCAAAGTAAACTTGAGATTTGCACATTTGTTATTTTGTGTCAAACATACTGGGAACTCCAATGTGGTTCTCAATGAAGTGGATGTAGTTTTGTGCTTTGGCTGGAAGGTCGTTCCACTTCCTCGCTGCAGACGTGTCCGTCTTCCAACCGGGGAAGGTCTCATACTCAACCTCCACTTTGTGCAAAACGTCCATGTTGGCTATTATTGAAAGCAAAACATTATTAGCAATCTTTAAATGAAAACAGAATGGGTTTATTATATTGATCCTACATATGGTTTCTTCTGTTAAATTACCTGGGAAATGGGGAATTCTTTTTCCATTGACTTTGTAGGCGATCCCGACTTTAATTTCATCCATCACATCCAGAATGTCAAGTTTTGTCAAAGCAATGCTGTTGGACAGGTGACATGTCATAAGAGAACTGTTTAACATGTGCCGTTAGTCATTGTTATAATGTGATTTTATGAAGAAAAAAAAGAAGGCTTCCTTCATAATTTAAATGATTACGAAACACCTGATGATTTGCTTAAACTGCTCTAGCCACTCACCCGGTGAAGCCATTGATCATGTGAGCGTATCTCACGATGACAAGATCCAACCAGCCGCAACGCCGCTTCCTTCCTGTGGTTACACCCACCTCATGACCCCTCGTCTGCAGCAGCTCTCCTACTGCCTACGGTAAACAGGGGGAAAGCAGCCCTATATGTTGCTTTATTGTTCATGAACTGAATGTTAGGCATTTTCATAATTCCACAGAAACTTAAAAATGTGCAATCACTACACTAGTTACAAACACAGCTGAGTACAATAAAACATCAAATGGACTGGGGGGATTAAGTTTTAACATCTTGACCTCCTATGTCCATATTTTTAGCTCCCGTGACAGGAAACATAACCCCAGCTCACACAGTAAATATATCCTGAACACGGACTCTGGCCCCTAAATTTATCCCTGTGAACATGTGACCTGCATAAGAAGTAAAGAGCGATTGAACCCGTGTCTCACAAAATTTGACAGCTGCACTCAGCCAGAGAACCCCCATCCCACTCTCCCTCCCTCCACCAGCCATGCAGCCCGTGTGTCAGCCACATGATCACATTCAAACTGCACATGTGAAGCTCAATATCAGTTAATTACACAACATGTCATGGGTTTCTTCTTCGGACAATACGAAGGCCACAAAAGCGAGGACATGTGACAGCGTCCCAGTAAGCTCACTGATTTCCTGAGGTAACATCACGGTCTTACATTGAGTTGTTCTGTGGGGAAGGCTCCGATTCCCACTCTGGTAGTGTAGGCCTTTGATACACCAAACACATCGCCGATATTCAGCGGAGGGATGCCAAGACCAGTGCATGCCCCGCCCACAGTGCAGTTTGATGATGTCACAAAAGGATATGTGCCTTTAGAGAAAAAAAAAGATAGGTCTATGTCACTGACTCCCTCCGAGATCCACAAAAAAACAACCACACACACATATGCATTTAAAAAAATATTACATATACTGTATATATTATAAATCAAAATCTCTACCAAAGTCAATGTCAAGGAGAGCAGCATTGGCCCCTTCCACCAAAATTTTCTTTGGAGATCCATGAAGAGCTTCATACATGTAATAGACCCCGTCTCTCACCATCGGCCGCAATCTTTCAGAGTATTCCTGCACGAAACAAGGAAAACCAAAACATGATTCATTGATGTTGGGAATGGCAATAATCCACCACTTTCATAAGAGTCAGGTTACTTTGAGTTTTTTCAATTGGTCCTCAACGTCAACTGTCAAGGCTGGGTACATGGACTGATGCTGGCGGACAAGGTTCTTGAATCTGAAAGGAAAGGAAAGGAAATCGCGAATCATGCCACAACTGTTCATCGTAGTATTAGTCGTGGTGTTTGGCACATTAATATGACCTCTACCTCATAGAGAAGTCCTTAAAGTCACCCAGGAGGTCGCATACACGGAGGCCGGTGCGAGACGCTTTGCTGGAGTATGCGGGTCCAATGCCTTTCTTGGTTGTTCCAATGCTGAAACACAAGCCAAAGAGAGGGATGTCAAATAATGCATGGAATCCAAATAGATTTGTACTGACTAAAGTGTAAAATGTTGGCAGGTCTGTCCTCCCCTATCCTTACTTCTTTCCTTCTTGTGCTTGCCTTTCAGACTCCTGTAAACCATCGACAACCTGGTGGAAATCAAACACTGCGGAGAGACAGCAAACAAGGCCTCACGCCCTTAAAAAGTGATTGATTGAGGATTTATTCAGGCTGTACTCATTTGAATAAAGTAAATCACGCTGAGCAATATAATGTACTGTACATACCAAGGTGAGCTCTGTCGGAGACAATTAGTCTCTTCTCCCAGCCTTTCAGACCTGGTCAAAGAATAAAATGACATCTATGTGAGTATACACTAAGCCTAATTCTAATTTACACTTGTGCATTGTGTGTAAAGGGCATTTTGTTCTCTTAAAATACCTTTCTTCTCATTTTTATCGCCTTCTTCAAACAGGCCAGGTAGATGTATGACCACTCCATTGCCTACACGATCAGAGGAAGAGGAATATGTAGTCGCGACTGCACTAATATTCGTGACTATGCTGTCTCAATACAGCTGAACATTTAAGCCTTTACCGATGAGGGAGATGCTTTTGGAGTTGATGATTCCACTGGGGAGGAGGTGGAAGTCGTACTCCTTGCCATCCACTACCACTGTGTGTCCTGCATTGTTGCCCCCCTGTGAATCAAAGCAGGGTGCACATTACGAGGTGATAGTTCCTCCCGTCTCGTTTTAATGACGATATTATCA
Source organism: Myoxocephalus aenaeus (assembly GCA_038501785.1). Lineage (NCBI taxonomy): Eukaryota > Metazoa > Chordata > Actinopteri > Perciformes > Cottidae > Myoxocephalus > Myoxocephalus aenaeus. Next base: position 3,460,542 of record JBAMJR010000097.1, read on the forward strand.
AACACGTCTCGTTATATTTTCGCGAGACGGCGATAAGCCACCCTTTTCCCAATCCACTGAGCCTCTCCAGCACCTATTTTAACAGACTTGGCTGGTGCTGGTGGAGCCACCACTCTGTCCGCCCTGGCTAAGTCCTGGCCTTCTCACATATCAAGCCTCCCTGAGAATGTGACCTCTCGCTAGCCCAGTGGGTGGGGCTCTCAAGCCTCCAGAACACAGGGTGCTAGTCCTGTCAGTGGAGAGAGTACAACACAGCAACTGTTGGCAGGTTTCACTGTGTGCCCCGTTGCTGGAGTGACCTCTGATATCTGACCAGTGTTACGTGTCCTATATGAGTGAAGAGCAGCTGACCTATATGGAGTCCTTTTTATTATGAATTCAATGCATCTCAAATGTAATCTCTTCAGTGAACCTTCACACTAGGTTTAGAGATGCTTGCAATAATTAAGAGAATAATCAGGCGAGCAAGTTGCACTTGCCTCTTCCTAAAATGGTTAGTGAAGACATTTGGAGTCTGTAAAATGTTGTGCAATTTGAGTTTAATGGCCACAATTCTCCTATCCCATCATTTTAACCCTTCGGTGCAGTTATGAAACCACAGTACATTCTCAACATGGTCAACCGTATTAGAGAAAAAAGGTTTCCCAGCTAGTTTTCACTCGGAGCACCTGTTGCGTGTTAATATTCTGCACAGTTTGTCGTCAGATTTCGTTATGAATTCCGAGGGGGAAACAAATGGCATTAGGCAATAACAGAGACACATTATGTGAATGCTCTTCTGAAATCACGAACGCGAACATTTACCTGGCATCTGCAGACAACGTCAGCTTCAGTCGCCAGCAAGTCGACGACTTTCCCTTTGCCCTCGTCTCCCCATTGCGCACCGAGCACCACCGACACTTTGTTCCCCGTGTCGTTGCGCGATCGCTTCTGCCCGGTCGCGGCGGGTTGACTCATGTTTTTGTGGTCTTTCGCCGACCAGGTGAGTGACATGATGGTGGTGGCGTGAGCCTGCCCGTCTCAAGAAGACTAAGCGGTCTCCAAGAGAGGCATTGCCATATGTGTAACTTCATAGCCGATGATGTCAGAGCCAGACGCACAGAAGCGCGTCGCTGTGTTCGGGCAACTTGTCTCCAGGGCTGTGAGAGCAACGAGAAAATAGCTTTTACGCAGCACGCACGGGGATGAATGGCGATGGATTAAAGCCTTTTATAACGTGTGTTGTATGCAGCCTGCATCATAGAGCTTTTCAATAACGTGAGTTGGTTGATTAAAAACAAACAGCTGAACATTAAATTCCCTTTTATTAAAATATATTCAACATTAAAAAGGTACAATCCATTTGATGCTTTTCTTACAAGTCCCTGTTAAATATCATCTGGGTAATATATAAAGAAATACACTTTTAGTTTTGAAGAGTTAATTAAATAGCTTGCACCAACAACACTGCATCGTCCTTCTCTCTTGGTGCTGAAAGTTAAATAGAGCGTTTAGCAAAAAACACATTTACTGCATATTACAACAGTTATACAAAACAAAGCATATTTAACTTGAAATAGTTCTGAATCCAAACCACTCCTACACACAAAAACTACAACTGATTTACATAAAGTGACATGTTGACATCCACTCAGCCGCGGATGTTTACTCTTCTTGGTCAAATCAAATAATTGCAAGAGGAAGACTTCTGCGTCCTCTTGAAGGAGTCAATGCTCACTAAATAAATGGGAATCCTTTCCACTCACATCCCGTGTGGAATTAACATTTTCCTTTTCTTCTTGTTTTCCTTTTTCTGGAGTCACCTACGGGAACAAAGACTACAATTAATATAGAAAAAATACACTTTAAAAAGGTTTTATATTTACATGTGGAATACGTCTATTAATGTAATTGCACTTCACGTTGTGAAATCTATTCACTTGCAGGCATGACTAGATTCACTTTAAAATGTAAACTTATTTTTGTGGTAAAAATGATTTTAATGCATTTACATCACATACAGCATCTTTCAAACAGATTATAGCACAGTTTACAGGAAGCACACCAGACTGCGTTAGTATGTTGAACAGTCCCAGTTGCAGATTTGGGTAATGGACAAAAAAATATGGAAGGAAAGACACAAAAGTGGCAGCTTTCATGAATTAACTCATGTCCACGATGACTTCACAAACGGCAAGGCTTGAGATCAGAAAAGTGATGCGAGATTACTTAACCACTGGTTCCAGAGGAGTAATTGCTGTACATAAGGGCACATTTAGGGTTAGTTTTCCCAGGTTTGACCCACGTTAAAAAAATCACCGCAAGATGCGTGCGTTTTGGGCAATGGTGTTAATATTTTGGCCTCATAACAGAGTTGGAAAAAGTTTTAAAAGAGAGAGCGAGTGTTAAAAGCTGAACAACAGAGACAAATGAAATCCAGAATTCAGTTAGACCAACAAATGACGTGTTACTTGGGACAACGCTTTGACGGTGATTGAGTTCATTAGGATGAGGTTCCTGCTTATAGTTTGCCATCCCATTGATTTGACCTACCTCACTGCAATACACAGCCTTTTTTATGTTTAGTGTGTCCTTTCCCACTGTTACCTTGTGTTTCAGAAAGTCAGAACGAGAACAGAGCATTCAAACAAACTGTTCAGAGATTCAAATCCAGTCAATATTAAAAATCAGCCAATTAAAATGTGCACACAGCAGCCACACTCTTAAAATACACGTAGTCATGCACAATACTTCAAATATATAATATAAAATGTTAAATGTAGTAAAAACCAAACAATAAATTTCCATTTACGACACATCGAGAGACTATCATTCCAAACATGATCTTTATTCAAGTTAATGGATAGGTTACCTTGGTTACTCTTCTTTTTGTTTCGTTTAAAGATGCTCTTCTGTCTCTTTGGGTCGGGCTTAAGGGATGCAGGCACCGCTTCAGACACTGATGGCAGATCATCCGATTCCAGTCCATCTGGGACGTCGCACCCCTTGATGCCCCCACTGAGCGTAGTCACGGATGATTTAACAATAATGCATTTCCACTCGTCTCGACCCTTCTCTTGTTCAACAGTCTCTGCTAAACGGCTTATTTTATGACTAGTTTCACCTTTCCCATCTTCCATTATAGTGCTTTCCCTGCGCCGTGTCACATTGTCTGCATTAGGTAAAGGACTTTCCTTCATCTGGACATTAACGCTAATGTCCGCTGGCTTCTCAGGCATCGGTTTCTCAGATACCAGGCTGGAAGTGCCATTGAACTCGGCTTCTAGGGGGTCGGAATCTGAGAGGGAAGATGGGCTGAGGATGCTCGTCTCAGTCGAAGCCGACGAAAAGCCATTTGTGGGGAGGCATGGTGGATATTCCGCTTCAATCCGAGGTTGAGGTTGTGTTGTATCTGGTGGCGATACTAGAGGTGTATGTGGGTGTTGCCCCTCCTGCAGCGACGCAGGTCTTTCTAGGTGTGCCTGAATTATCGTGGCTGGTTCTCTTGGGAGTGCCTTGAGAAGCACACCTTGTCCGTTTTGAGCCGCACTCTGGGGAGTCTTTTCTGATGGGCTGATGAAGCCGTTCACTTCTCCTGTGCTGGACTGGTGACCCTCTGTCTGAGGTTTGGTGGGAGAGGAAACGGCGGCCACTTTTCCAGCTTTTTCGTTTACAGGCTTCACACTTGGTCCTGAGGGGGAGAAGCAGGTAGTGTTGATGGTGAAGGTGTACACATTTAGACCATTATCATCTTAGAAATGGATTGATATTTCACAGTGAGCAAAGCTGCATGAAAAGAAAATGCTCTCCATGCAAACAAATGCTAAAATAGCGTGACAAAGCAACTAAGTGATGGAGCTAGCTTATGGTGGCAGTGGTGTTTAGGCACATAAAATAGCCAAGATAAAAGCAGCAAAGCAGTGTTGTGGCTCGCAGTTAAGTGGCTCAGGAGCGCAGCTAGGAACTGCGGATGGAGGCCACAGTCTCTTGTCCTTACCAGACGGGCAGGTATCCCTACGCTTTTCACTAGAAGGGAGGCTTTCCGAATCGCACCTTGGCCTGGTCTTTCTGAGGCTGAAACCTTTCCTGATATCCGCCAAGAGGTGGTCGATGATGCAGCCGTCGTCCTTCGGCACAAAGCCTTTCTTGACTGGCAACAGAAAAGGTAAAACTGGGCTTAAAAAAAACACACACACACACACACACACACACCATCTTGGTTGGGAATTTCTAGGGCACACGGTGAACAAAAGGAGGGCCGTTCACAACTTACTAATTTTCCCATTCTCTCCCTTCTGTCTCTTGGACTCTTCCTCTGCCAGCTGCCTCTTCCTCTTCTCAGCCTTGGCTGCCAGCTCACTTCTGGTTTTGTTTTCCTGTTATCATGAAAGTAAAGACGTCACTCACTGCCAAGTACAAAATGTACGTGGCAATTTATTTTTGTATGATTTAGGAAGAGACAAAGCAACATTTGCCAGTTTTGCCACAGTAGATAATAATACCCATGTGCCATAGAAAATACACACCATATTCATTCACAAACGGCGCAGCATGCAAGTGGTTTAGAAGTTGTACATTTAAAACTACACAATCCCAGGGAAAGTCATGTAACAACTAACGTAAACAAAGTATCCTCCCTGACCTTCAGTGACTTGATGAAAAGTCCTCGGAAAGTCCTGATGGTTCCGAAGAGATCCTCAAGCGACAGCTGATTGGCATCTTCACACAAGTAAACAGCCAGCTCACTCTTTTGCTTCTCCACTGCAGCGAGCCTTTCACATAAAGCCTGACATGCCTCCAGATTTTCCTGCAGCAGAGAAAATAGAGGCATTTGGGCTTTGGATCCGGTTTCAAAACGGAGTATTGAGCCATCACACGTTGGCTCCATTTGTAGGCAAAACAGAGACGATCGCGTTACCTGGAGAACTTTTTCATATTGCTCCTTCAACTCTGAGTTGGAGACCTTCTTGGCCGTCTCATTCAGTCGTTTTAGTAAGGCACTGGCTTCTGACTGAACGGAGTCCATATTAACTCTGGAGGACAAAGTTTAAAACAATTTATTATGAGAATAGTCACAAAGCCACTGAGAAGCAATTTAAATATAATGAAGCACATGAGCAAAAGTAGATATGAAAAGGTTTCTATACCCTGCTGCCTTTTCACAGATCTCTATATCATCTGGCAGCGCCAACAGCTCTGGGTGGTTCACGTCTGCTTCCTTTGCAAAACAAGTACTTAAGTAATTAAACAGGTTCATAACTGAGAGGGGGGGAAGTTATGGCAGCTGTGAGCCACTTTGTGTACCTCCAGGAGGTGATGAAGCAGCGTGATGCGGCTCTTGTTGGCCTTGGTCTCTGTGAGCTTGAGCAGAGAGCTGATCTTGAACCCCTCGGCGTTCCCTGTGTGACTTCCCTGAAAGTGGAACGATGATTAAAAATGCAAGCTCTGTCTAAATTTCAGCTTAAAGTAAAATATATATATGAGACAGAAGAGGTTCTTACATAGTTGAGAAAATTCCCAACGTCAAGGATGAGCCTGCAGAACATGGGCATGAGCGTGCTCGTTCTGAGAGCTGGGAGATTTGTTACATGGCGTTAATTTGAGTATAATATACAACTTGAGAGAGAATGACAACTGCGTGCATATGAATATAGCTGAAGGCCTACGAGTTTCCTTACACTGGCAGGCCTCCTCCACCAGCTTGACTTTAGGTTTGATCATATCCAACACTGATGAAGTCTCCTCACACAGCAACATGCAGTCAATCCTTAACTGATAACTGGAGAAAAGAGCCAGAAAGCAATAAATAAGGAGGCAGGTATGAACGTATAAAAGCAGTGATTCTCATTTTTCCATCCTGTGGTTTTATTTTGAAGGGACTTTTTTTATGCAGTGGAGTGTCGTTTTTTGCCGGCTCTGGTTTCAACTTGTTTTGCACTTGTCCCTCCATGTTTTCAGCAGCGTGTGCCAGGTTGGGTCAAACCATCCTGCTATGGGGGAGACTCTGGGGTTTTAGGATAATTGAATTAAAACAGCCTACTAAATATAAAATTCACAACTGATGGCGCTGCCTGCATGACAGGAACAAACTTGGGGGTCGTGAGGAAAATTCTTGACAAAGCTCCGAATGCAACTCGGCACCATTGTGTTTTGCGTCGAGAGGCCCTGGCAGCAAAGGATATGGTCGCAGTGCTTCATGGAACATTAAAAGATGTCATCCAAGTGGTAAACAATATTTAACGAAGTGCAAAGATCTTGGTAGTGAGCAGTTTCCATAGTAAAGGGTCATTAAGGGGTGATAGTGGGTCCTGGAGCCAGACCAGTTGAGAACCACTGGTATAAAGTATGCACATAATTCACAGGGGAAAAAAACAGACCTGGAGTAAAAAAAAAAAAACTAAAAACAAATAAAAAGGTTACCATGGCACAGTGAGAAGGGCGTTGTAGAAGCGATCCACATTTGCCAACTTGTCTTTTTCTCCTTGGAAGGACTTCAAATTTTCAATCTACGTGAAAGCACAAGACAGTGACTCAGACGTTTGCCATTTCAAAAGTAGGCCCTTAATGGTCGGTACGTGGGCGAAAACGTCTTTAGGTAAGGATGGAGAATAGTTAAGAGTACAAACCTCATGCTTCTCTGGTAGGAGCTTTATGAGCTGCTTTAGCACCTCGACATCAAACCTAGTACGGTCCCCAGTCTGAATCAAGGCTACAAAGTCCTCATTTTTGCTGGACAGAGAAAATGAAAAATACTCAGTTGGGAAAAAAAACATTTAAAAAAAGAAATTTTTATTTCTTTTTTTAATTTCTTACCATTTGAACTGCTTCAGGAATATGTTCAAATTCAAGTTTTTCTTTGGGTCAATGAATGTTATCTATAGAATAAAAAGATGTTCGAGAGGCATATTGATTATTCAGCTTTGATAATCAGGTGCGTTTGTTCTGAGCAGCGTCGAGTGTTGACCAAGCGCACCTCTTTAGCCTCCTTCTTGACAGGAGCAGCTGCCCCCTTGTCTTTGTGCTCGGTCACCGGGAGACAGAACAGCTGCTCGATACTGCTGTAGTCCGGCTCCCGAGGAAGTGGCTCTTTCTGAGCCGGGGACCACATGGAGTGACCATCTGTGAGAGCGCAGGAAGAGAGGAACCCATCATGAGCTCATGTGGCTCCATTTTGCATCAACATCCTACCATGGCTGAAATACATTTTTACAGTGATGATTTGTCTCAAAACTCAGGGGAATCCTCCTCAACACTCACCCAAATTTGGAAGAACGGTTCTGGTTATTTTAATGTTCCATCCCCATCAACTATTCTCTATACAGAGGCCTTCCGCCAATGTCTTCACTCACATTTCCCATAATGTACCATTTCTGAAATGGCCTGAAGGGGTGACTAATATCTTGACGGATAGAGGCTTAGCATATACATGAGTCACCAGTGTTTACTGCCATCATACGTAAATGACAGGTTGTAGTTGTGAAGTTGCTGTTAAAGAATGATTAACTCACCAGTAACAGTGCGGAGTTTCTGCCAGTTGAGCTTTTTCATCCTCAGGGTGGGACATCGGTTTAGCTTTGAGGGTGCAGCGCACCCGAGAGCCTGGCTACTCTGAGCCTCCATCATGCCTGGGGGAGGAGGTGGAGCGGGCATGCCAGGTAAGGGAGGTGGTGGCGGTGGTCCACCACCCATCCCTGATAGAGGTGGCGGAGGTGGTGGGGGTGGCATACCTGGACCACCGGGCAAGGGCGGAGGTGGTGGGGGTCCACCAAACCCACCAAGTGGAGGAGGAGGAGGTGGTGGGGGGGGCGGAGGTGGGCACTGGTTAGAAGGTTGGAGCCCCGTCATACCAGGGGGTAGAGGAGGAGGCGGGGGAGGAGGAGGAGGAGGAGGAGGAGGAGGAGGAGGAGCGGCGGCACACACTGACTTCTGAGAGGATGTGATGCTTTTTTCCGATTTCTCTTCATCCCGATGATGCAGCTCAGTCTGCACGGCCTTATCCACTTTCACAAGCTTCCCGTCCACTTCATGGTGACCTTCATAGCTCCTGCGTTTGGAGAATGTCAGCCGCTGCATGATCGTCTCACAGGACTCCATCTGAGCTGGAGCACAAATAAAAATAAATAAAAATAAATAAAAAATAAATAAAAAAAACACAAAACACGTATGAAGCCCATTTGAAACTCCTCTCACTAAAACAAACGCTTCCAACCACCCTGCCTCCGTTTCATTGCGATGATCTTTTTTCCTGGATAATCACTCCCCTCCCCACATGAAAACCAGAGGAGGCCATTAGCTACCCATTAGCCTCTCCGGAGACTTGCCCGAAAGTGAATGTATTGCTGCCTCAGTGCTGACTCACAGTCCTGGGCCAGCAGTATGGCTCTGTCAGTGATGGCCTCCAGAGCCAGCCAGATATCGGAGCGGCCCGGCCCCAGCACCAACAACGTCTGCAGGATGGACAGCAGCTGGAGGGAGACTGGAGAGCTGCTCACCTGCACACAAGAGCGCATGCATATGCACAAATTAAGAGAGTTTGCCAGGTCTCATAATATGTGCCAGCACCAGAAAAACTCAAAAACAGTTGTAGGCATTTTCTTTACTGTAACAAAGCATTGATTCATTCTGTCACTTTTTCATTGGGCTATCTTAGTTCGAAGAGGTTGATAAAAAAAGCCAAACGGTCAGCTCTCACACCTTGTTAAAGAGTGTAGTGAAAACCTCCAGGTGATCACCCATGTCAATGCCACCATAGACCCGCAGCAGTTCCTCCTCATCTTCAGCCATTGCCTCTTCAAAAGCCTCACATTGAATGATCAAGTCTTCATCCTCCTGCTCCCTGCACAAGACATACAGATCACTGGTGGGGACACTTCAGCACATATAAAAAGGTCATTTAACATTTTTTTAAAGCAATAACAAGGGCCTCAAATTATTGCCGGATTATAAATACAAACTGCAACATAGATTCCCAAAAGAGCCATTTTACTCTCAATATTTTCAGACTTCAAATTACCTAAATTTGTTGCATAAAATCTGCTTTAGAGACTAAGAAACTGATCAAATCAAATGAGAACAACAGAAAGAAGGCTCACCTTAACTTTGGCAGAATATCAAGTAACTGGAGCCCTGCAAGAGCATCAAAACACTCAATTATCAGTATTTTAAGAAAGTGTATCTCCAGAATGTGTCACTGATCTCTCCACAGTGGCATGTTAGTTTTGAGGAAATTGGCAGGAAGTCACAGGTGAGCAATCACACAAGAGGAGTGGCCATACAAAATGGCTGATTGGCCAAGGCATTTTAATGTTTTTTAGGGTTTATATAGCTGCTGCATCTATGACATTTGTCAAACTATCTTGACCGTGGTGATCTTCAGGCAGAGGTTTCTCAGTGCTTAACGCCTCTTAGAAAAAAGGTCCTGGTTTCAGTCAAAGGTTAGTAACCCTGTTGTCCAGTATATGCTGGGACAGACTCCATGGGACATTAAAAAAAAGAGTAATCCATTACAGAAAAATGGATGGATGGAGAGGGAGTTCACCTCAGAAGACAACATTAAATATCACATGTGATTTAATCAGTGCAAGAGTGATGACATGTTCTGTAAACTGAAATCTTTGATAGTCACTATTATTGGTGTAAAATGCATGAGTACACAACGCTTCATACACGTGAGGTTTGCTTAGTTCTCAGGCGTTATGTGAGTGAGAATAAGGCCATTAGACCTATTCTTAGACATATCAGGGACAGACATATTTGTAATGGAGCTCCTGCTGGTGGCCTGCTTTCCCTTCTGCATTCACTTTCAGCGCAGAGAGGAGACACTGTTGCAGTTTACCGCGGCGTGACCTTACTCACGATGGGACTCCAGACTTCCAATGAATTGTTAAATAGCAGCCGAATGGAGAACCTACCGATGAACTGCCTTCTCATCTTATCTCTCTGCCGGAGGTCATCTCTCCCGAAGATGAGGGCGTTGATGACGCTGAGGAGTGTCACCATGTAAGGGACGTTATCTGTGGCCTGCAGCTCATTCATGATCACGCTGAAGCGATACTGCTGCGTCTTCACTCCCTGAAGGGGAAATCAAAGTCAGTGTAAGCCATCAACATCTTTGAGGAACATTTGTGATTCCACGAGATTACAATGCTTGTGCATGCAACCCACCACTAGAGGGCATCGTTAGTACATTCAGAGCGCAGGATCATGTGAGGTCAATCCCACAACAGCTTAATGTTTCGAATAACTAAGTAAATGAATAAATGAACTTCTACATCTTCTTGCCTTGTAGTGGTCCAGGGCATCCAGTGCCAGCCGATGTCCGTCTGCAGAGAACACGCTGAGGGCGGCAAGTAGCTCAAACACCTGCTTCTTCACCATGGTGTTGGAAGTGTCCAAAGCTGCGGAGCATCATGATCACACGCATCAGTACAGGTCAAGAACTCATATTTTCCATCCGTTTCTCTTAAAGCAAAAGCCGCCATCTCTACTCCTCCCCCTTTGTGTGTGGACTCAAGCAAGATGCTTTATTTAACAACTCCACTTGAACTTTGCCCTCTGAGGATGATGCGTTGCACTGTAGAGATATATGTGTATGTGTGTGTGTGTGTGTCTGAAGGTGGGGAAATCAATATTCACTCACTGATACTACATTTTTAAATGTCCTGAAGCAACCCTTACTGATTCATCTCTGTACATAACGCCGAGTACATATTGGTAAAATGCAGCTCAGCACAGTGAGTCATGTACCGTTAGGACCTATTTAATTCAAAATGTTACATAATAAATATATATATATATATATATATATATATATATATATATATATATATATATATATATATATATATATATATATATATAATATATGTGTGTGTGTGTGTGTGTGTGTGTGTGTATACAACCCATCCAGGTCCTTAAACATGACAACACAGGTTGCTCTAAATATGGAAAAATAAGTGTGGTAGATGTGATGATTTTTCCCAAAATAAAGGGTATGGTCAACCTTGGGAGAGTTTCCGAATGTAGCCCTCGTTCTCGATAATGAAGTGGATCCCGGTAGAGGAGTTCATGACAGCCTTGACGCAGCTGACGCACGTGAGCTGCAGGAGGGCATCGGCTATGCGAGAGCATCCCCGACCCGAAAGTCGGTCCAGGGCCTCCAGGAGGAGATCCAACCCACTCAGCTCCAAGAACTGGATCATCCATGTCTGGTCGCTGCCCTCCAGGCGGCGCTTCAGCCCGGAGTAGTTGACCACGGTGGGAACTTGCAGCAGTCTGATGCACAGCTCTGGGTCGGCACTCTCCAGGTTGGCCTCCTGCTGGGTATCAGAGTCCTGCGAGGAGCCAAGGCGACCCCTGACGGCCGCCCACTTCTTTTTCCCATCTGACTTCCCTGACATGATGGCTGTGGAGGACAGAAGGGAAACGGTCACAGTTTTTTTTTTTCAATGTGTGTAGATGACAAGAGACAAACTTCAGCTATCATTTTTCTGAAAAAAAAGAATTCAGTTTGTTTTGGACCGCGGATGCTGTCTCTTTGCAAAGATATCCATGGAATCTGTCCAGGATGCCACGTTGTCATTGCTATCCAGACAAGCGGAAGCAGGCCAAAATAACGCCCCATCAGAATAGGAAATGATAACTCTGCACTTTTGTGCATGATTAAAAGATATGTCAGCAGTCCAGTCCCCACCAGCTCTGCCAAACATTCCAAACTAATCCTGCTGGAAAGAGAAGAGAATGGTTGTCAGCTTGTCAAACCTCTCTGCAAAGCCAGGCTGTCTGGGGTATAAACATTGAAAACACAGGCACACTCGTGACAAGCTAAAACATAGAAACAACTGTCCAGGAGCAACAGTTCACAAACATCATATACCAACATGTGTGACATTGACGTGAATGCACACATTGATTACCACAAGTGTCCTTTTCTGGTATAACTTCAGAGCACAGTCCCCTCTATTACCAACCGGCCTCCCCCGCAAGTTGCAAGTAAAAACACGTTCTCACAATCTGATCAAGTCAACTAGATAGGACCTCTGGCCAAAAATGGGGGAAATGTTCTCCAAAAGTCTACAAATACTTTCTCCCAGTGCTGGAGTTGTTATATTAGGCCCGGGGTCCAGAATAAAAGGACAAGCCTGAGTGGTCTTCTGTCTCCTGTTGTTGATTTCACACTTGGCAAATAAGATATACAGACGAGGCATTGAGTGATGAGCATGTACAAACACAATGCTTTGTAAAAGGGTCATTCATCAAGCCAATCTGGAAGGACTTTACAAGTCTTGTATTTTACCATCGAGACATATGAGGCTATCCTCAGGAATGCTGCTCTTTTTTTTTTTTGCCGCATCATTTTAATTCTACGTTTGGGAGTGCCGTAAACTTACGCAGCAAAATTCTATTTGGGATTTCTCTCTTTTTCAAAAGATAATTTGCAGAAGTGATGACCTTTTTGAATAGTTTGACAAATTGGTTTTCTATTCACTCGAATGCAGAATCAAGGTAAAATTAGACTTTCCTTTTCTTTTCTCACATATTCTGGCAAGGCATTTGTCGGCTCTGACTGCAGCGTTTTAGTCCTGCTGCCAGTGTGAGAGTGTTACCGTGGCAGCAAGCAGACAGACAATGGTGTTTTACAACAGGCCTTCTCAATACTCTTCAAAGGGCTGTGTTCAGCGGCCACAAAATGGATGGAGGGCTCCCTGCCCCCCTTTCAGGCGAACAGGAGTTGTGGCCAGAAAACCAGTTAAACACTTTCTGATTCTCGAGTACATTTGGCGTTCATGTTCAGTGTGAGGAACAACAGTTGATGCGATGAGCTGAACACTTTGTGTTGTTAAATGGACTCACGTCCTGCAAAGCGACGGCTATAACAGATACAGTTGAAGGGAAACGCAGTGTGTACAAACACTCTAACAAGGACGGAAAGGACTTTCCCTGGACAGGAAACTCGGCTCCAGATAAACACGCGGCTGTGGCGCCTTGTGCTCTTCTTTTGGAAAAACTTCATTTTCGTTTCTATGGATGATGACTCAGGAAAATGTTGTCTATGAGCAAACATCCGGGTGACATGTCAAGCCGTGTCAAAGATCAACTGCGACGGAAAAAAACATGTTGCACATTCTTTTGTGCATTCTATTCGTCCTCAAATATAAGAAACTTTCACTCGCCGACCTTGTCTACCAAGTCTCCCACATGTACCGCTAATAGCAGGCTGATTCACTGCACACCTACTCATCTGCCCTCTTGTTAAACCACCCACACAGCAGCCCACTGCTACTGTACAGCACCAGCACCTCAGAAAACGCAGAAATATCTCTGCGGATTTATTTCCTCTCAGACATGTGCAAAGCTCACTGGCATGGTTTTTTTCTTTTTTCTTCTACAAATGGTCATTGCAAGTCAGCAATAATACATGAGTAAATATGATAATAGCTTTAGGGGGGATACATATCACGGGCCAGTTTTAAAACGTGTATCTCTCGCTGCATTTTGTTTCCATCCACTGAAATTCCAGATGGGAAATAAACAATGGATACTTATATTTTAGCTTTTCAGCACTGACATGATAGTGGATGTACACGTGTTGCATAAATATAGGTAATTATTCAAGCTTCATCAATGCTGTACATTTTATTACAGCCCTCCAGAAGTGATTATTACAACATAGAACATCTGGGAGTCATTTACTGACTTCCTAAGGTCTCTCTTTCACTCTGCTATTTAAGGGAGTAACCAAAATGCCTGCAAAGTCTACAAGCACACTGTGGAGTTGGAATGTATCTTTTTTTGTTGTAGTGTCCTGTATTCCCAGACTCTCTGCAAACAGCAATTGCCAGATTGGTTAAACATCTGCACATTGACGAATGCATTTGGCTCATATGGTCCAACACACAGCCTCAAAACTGGAATACTCAGTTCAAGTGGATTTTGGCCAACACAGCTGTTTTCCTCACCGCCGTTTTCCTCTTCGTTCTGTCCGAGGAAAGGAGGGGAAGAGGAGACAGACTCCTCCAGGATGGATCGACAATCCTGTCAGACCAAAATGCAAATTCCAGTGACCCAATCTGCATTAAGTGCATTGGTCCATTATGATAAAAAGCGGACCTTAGGAGCAACATTATCGGTGCAACATCACGACTTTGCGCTGCGATTTATTTCCCCACATACCAACCAAGGGGCATAACGGGACTGGTCACCTAACTGACAGCAAACAACCACCGATGACGGTTAGGATTACTCTCACTTACACGTGTCACATCCCAATGCCTCGGTAAAGATCACCTATAAAAATGACTATGACACCTTACCTGCTTTTATCACATGAATATGAAGACACTTGAAGAGCCGCGTCCTCTGAAGTGGTCTCAAACCAGGGAGCCCTTTGCATTCATCCGGATATTTTAATCTGACCAAAAAAAGAGGTGTGCACGGAGCCCCGGAGATGTGGGCACTGTGTGGCAAGTCAAGCCCTGTGTGGCATGCGGATGGCACCGTTTTCAAAACGTTACGGCCCCTGAGCTTTTTTTGTTCACTTGAGAGAGACGGACAGCGTCAAGACGACGACATTACAGCGCTGTGACATCCGCTCGAGACCACCAGAATAAAACAAGCGTTAAGCGTGGCTGAGTGTATATTCATATATTTAATATTAAAAGCTTCACGCAGTTCTAATATGGGCTCAAAATAGGATTTGGCCCTTAGAATGTATACTCGAACAAACCTCAAATACTGACAATAAAACTCCCACCAAAAAGCAGCGTTAACGAGCGTTAGCTGACGTTAAGAAAACTGGAGTTAGCCTGCTAGCTACAAAAGTAGCTAACGCTAGCTGTTATATGCTAGCGAGGCTAACGGTCGGATTAGTGTTGGTCGTTTTTCTCTCTAACCGATATGTTAAATCAAGAAGCAGCGTTAAAAGAAAGTATCACTCCTGAATAAACAGCCAGTCCAACATAGTTTTCAATTAAGTAGGCTTTACATAAAACAGAGACCACAAAAACATGTTATTCCTTTGTTAAAAATGACACTTAACTAAGTTAGCTAACGTCGAACGGCAGACGTTAACGTTAGTGTGGCTACTTTAACAGTAAACTAACTTAGTTAATCACAGAAAGAAAAAAAATATTAAATACGAACAAACAAAAAGTAAATTATAAATTGAGTAACGTTCGTTACCTATATAAAGGGTCTAACCGAGGTATTTGGATACCAGTAGTAGCTCGGTCACAACTTGCACAATTCAGTTGAACTGCAACTGCCAAGTAACGTTAACTGATGTGTTAACGTTACTTCTGTTAGATCATCAAACTTATTTTTTTAGATTTTCTATTGCATACTCAACACATTAATTCCCAGCACAGCGTTTTATTTTAGAGGTTAGTGTGGCTACTTAAACAGTAAACTAGTTAATCACAGAAAAAAAGTAAATTATAAATGGAGTAACGTACGTTACCTATAGAAAGGGTCCAACCGAGGTATTTGGATACCAGTAGTAGCTCGGTCACAACTTTTTTATTTTCACAATTTTTTCTATTTTCTATTCCATACTCAATAAATTAATTCTCAGCACAGCGTTTTATTTTAGAGGCAGAATTGCCTAACCTCCGGACTTGGTGTGCCTGTCGTGTTCTGACTTGACGCTGATTGTGAGAATGCAGCCAGTGGCTGCGGGCCCTCCTCCCGTATCCCCATCCCATCATCTGGGGTTGACCCAAGCGGGCAGTCGCTGCGGGAGGAACTTTAACCCGCGTTAATCCAAGCCAGTCCACGATTCTTGACAGCACAAAATGGCCATCACAGTAACAAAGCGGCTCTGTTTCATTCTGAATGAATGCAGTTTTGTTTGAGAATTGCAGAGACAATGTCCAACCCTCAGGTTGTTTGAGTCTGACCGCCCTGAAATATGCTCCAACATTATAGTCTAACATTAGGCTCTTAGTTATCTACGACCTATACCAGAACCCCTCCTTTCTTTCACTGAAATTGCACGTCTTTACTTCAAACTAAATCCCAAATTATTAATTATTCATAATTATTTAAATCAGAATCCAGGATCCAGACATAATCTGGAAGCCACATCTTTTCTCGATGGTTTGTTTACATGGCTCCAGGGGTTTAGAATATAAAAAATCTCCCATAGGCCCATTTTGATCCACTACTTGATATAAGTAGAGTAGAAGAGAGCAAAACTAACGTGTCACATTTAAAGTACTAACAGTGCATCAAGACAATAATCCAGCAATTTCTTAATCATCTTGGACGTGGGAGTCAAAATGTGCCTTAAAACAAAATGTTCCTGTGACTAAAAACACTGGAATAACAAAAAGTTCATCAAATGAATAACTGCTTGAATGTGTTTGCATGTCTTTTAAGGACGATAAGCAAGTTGGGATGAACAGGAATAGTGTGGTTATTGTTTATAATTATAGCTTGTTGAGTGTCTCTTATCACTGATTTGTATGCATGTAATTCAGCAAAGTACAAAGACATCTTCAACAGACTCATTCATCTGAATTACACAACCGTCTCTGTCAGAAAGACAATAGTGACTTTGGTTTGGATCTAGATAATTTGTTTCAAATTTGTCATCACTCCCCCTGTGGCTCGAGGCAATTGCCTCAGAGAAAAGCAGCTTTATGGTAAATGTATTGTTATGCTACTTTTTCAGCCAAAACTCCTGTAACCTACTAGTCCTGCTGTCACAGTGTTTATCATAGGACCTCTATAAAGGTGTGTCAGTGATTATAGGATTAGTTGGTAGTTGTCCAAAGTTTCCCTCAATAGAAGGCTGTGACACTGCTTGTCTGGATTATTATCCTGAGAGAATGCAATCTTTTTTAATAACCTGGGAACAGCTTGTAAATGTAGCTTTGTTCTAACCTTTAATTTATTTATATTTTAGAAAAACAGAGCTGTTGAATGACATGTCAGGGCTTGTTCCTGATACTGCATCACAATGTGATCCACAGTGCCAACCTGTTTTATCACTAAACCACAACAACAGTCCCATATCTAGAAAACCCAAACAGTTCACCCCTCTTTTGGTATTTAACTAAGCATTCCTCATCTTACTGGTGATCCTCTGGTGGCTATCGAGCACCCCTCGATGTGTCAAGAGTACATGTTTGGACACCACGTTAGCCGACAAGCTGAAATGATCCCAGAAAATCCATGATCATGACTTTAAAAAGTATATAGCTACAACTAAAAAGATAAATACAAATGAAATGGTCATGGGTGAATATGTCTAAACACCAGAGTCCTCTGTGTACATTTTACAATTGATACAAGGTGTTGTCAGGTTTAGTAAAAGCAGCAGACACCAGTATTCAATAAACAAAGGTGGAGCCCAACGGCCCACTATTATAACAAAGGTGTGATTACTCCTGTGAAACCTGACTGATCCCTTTCCAGGCTCTGAGCCAATATTGACTTTTGCATAATAATAGTGTTTATGTTGGCATATTTGCAATAACTAAATGTAGTCAATAAAATACTGGAAAGAGTTTGAGATAATTTTTAGAGACAGGGTCGCTGTTTCACGATTTGTCCACCAGAGAGCACTCTGTACTCATTACAACACGATACATTTAGCACACGTTAATTATTCAAATATAACATGTCCAGACTCTTGAGAGAGTTTAGGGAGCCTGAGCAAACATGTTCGCATTGAGCATGGGTTTACGTGAAAAAATAAGGACGACCAATGCATTCTTTACTGTCATTGTTTACTTCTAATTATTCATATTTGTAACAGCCTTAAAAACAAAAGCACATTATGCTGTGGTGAAAAGCTTGTTGACGTAAAATAAAGATACCTATTTGAGATCACAATACGGCTCAGTTACACACTGTAAAACCTTTTCATAACATTTACCCAACAGCAGAGCGGAACAACGGAACAAACCTACATTTCCCAGGGTGCCGCGCGCGTCTTAGTTGAAAGGTCGACGACGTAAAACGCATGCTTCCTGACCGGGAAAAACAACAACAAACCACAGAATTAGCCCAAACGTTTAGATTGCGTTAACATTTCTTATTTTTCTGTGTTGGTATCGTCGCTCGTTGTCTGCAGATATGTCTGGAAAGGCCAAAGACATCCTGAAGTTGGATCTGTATGGTTTACTCGACGTTGGAAATACTGCTACATCGAAAGAGGTGTGTAAATGAGCTAGCTGTTAAGCTAGTTAGCCCGACATAAAGTCGTTATTTTACAGGCGCATGGCAGACTGGAGGACGCTGTTTAAGCAGACAGTCTATCGAACTGTTTGCTAGGTTAACGTTACATGTCACAGCAGTTGTGACAGAGACTGTGTGACATGTTTGCCTGCAAGAAGTTGGCTGTATTAGCTTGCTATCATGGAGCTTGCAGCAGTGTGTGTGTGTGTGTGTGTGTGTGTGTCGTGTATTCATGCATGTTAACGAGACACGAGTATTTTTCTGTGAGGAGAAATGCCAGCAAAAGAAAACGAGGACTGAAATGATCGGTCCAGTAAATGACACATGCAGCAAAAGACATAAACACCGGCTTATGTCTGAATCGCAGAGGTGTGATACATCAAAACGGCCACACGGTGGCGATCATGCATCAGTTTAATCCTTTGCGAGAATGACGTGAAATGCCTTTGGTGATTGTAAATCTAAATTTGAAGGCTGCAAACAATTTTGATCATCAAGTACCCTGCCAGTTAATTCCCCCAATAGATAACAAATAGTTTAGTTTATGAAATGTTAAATTAAGTAAAAAAATGACAGTGAGAATTTTGCACTTTGCAACGGATAAGTCATCAAATTGCTGTTTTTTTGGTGACCCATAGTCCAGAACCCAAAGATATTCAACTAAACAGCAGCAACTATCATAATGGAGAAGCCAGACATATGGAGTGTTTGGCATTTCTCTTTGATTATCACAATTGTGGATAATTACTTTCCTGTTGCTCAACCAATCGATTAATAGACTAATTATGTCAGCTCTAATAAATTGGCAAAAGTTTGAATGCTAAATGAATTTATGGATTTTAGTATGGTATGTTCTTTATCTAAAACTAAACGAACATATCTGATCACAAATATATCTGATGAGGTCTGGAAAATGCTGTCGTACAATGGGCAAGCTATCTCTACAAATCATCAGGTATCCTCACCTCTGCACAGGACAATTTTTTTTTTCCTGCATTGTTTTTGAACTCATCAACTACTCTGTATTTCTTTTCTCAGTCCAGAGTGGTTTACCATAATGTTCTTGCCTTTTCCCCACGACCCCCTCTCATCACAGTTTCCAGCATCTAGAATCCACAAGCCCAATGGGAAATTAAAATTACGGCCAAAATGAGGGAAGAATGTAATTTCTTAATTGGATTTCAAAGTCCTGTCCTCCCTGGAGGATTATCCTGGAGGAAGTTAGTGGTTATGGCTCGGGTACAATTGAGACTCCAAAATGCAGAAAGCTGGTTCTGTGAGGTCTGTTGATGTTCTAGAGCGATAGTTTGTGTTGTGTGTGTGTGTGTGTGTGTGTGGTGTGCATGGAGTCAAGTCATCAAGTGTGTGAAGACAGATGCCATCAGTTGGGCTACTTATCCCAGTTATTTTACCCGCTGCTCCACCACCGCTATCAGGCATGTTGTTTAGGGGAAGAAGCGCATCCCACAGCCTGTTTATGTGGGCTCAGCCACAGCTTGTAAAACATTGTCTTGACGTAGGAGATTTACGCTCTGCATCTCCTTCTGGTTCTATTTAGCATCCCTTTCTCTTATCACTGCTGTTGACCTTCTTATGAGCTTGGCTAGCTGATACATGCTGGAGGAACTGGCATGTCAGGTCTATGATTTAATGACTATGGATGACTGGGGTTCACTTTGTCCGTGTGCTGCAGGAAGCCGATGCTGAAGGCTATCCACCGTTTAAAGAGTCATTCTCATGCATATCCGCTGGACTTGGGTAATGATTGCTAAGTGTGTGTACCTACCACAGATTGCTTGGTGAGACGATGGTAACAGCCAAGACCACACAAAATGCATTGTGGTTTGTACATTGTTGTGTACCTGACGTGGTATGGAGTTACTGTATGTACACTACATACCTGGATGTCGTCTTTGAGTCTCTGCTTGGTCAGGGTAGGTATGAATGAATGAATGAATATATACTTTATTAATCCCCGAGGGGAAATTTGGTGTCGGGGTAGCAGCAATTTACAACAAAATAAATAAATAAAAATAAATAAAAATAAATAAAAATAAATAAAAATAAATAAAAATAAATAAAAATAAATGAATAAAATAAATAATTTTGCATCCTGTGTTGCACTGGGGCGCATCAGGAGTGATGCAGCCTGAAATCAGCTGACGTTTCAGGTCTTTTAACATCAGACAGAGGCGCCAAGCCGAATTATGTTCAATGTATTGATCTGTGTTCACATCAGACAAACCTTTACACGTGCGATGTAAACAATAACCAGAATCACACGTTTGTTAGTTTTTCAGTGACAATTTGGTTGAAATCATTAGAACGATAACACACACTGGTCGAGTCTTGAATCAAGATGTAAAGAATAACTGTTAAAGTTAATATACGGTCGTACCTTTTCGTCAGGTTCACAAACACATGTAAGTCCATCACAGTGTCTCACTGTTTCTCTTCATTACATCCAATTTGTCTTATTGCTTGTGGTCACGTCATCTTTGCCCTGTCTTCGGTCCTCCTCTTCCTTTTCCCCCGCTGTGCCTATTATTATTTTCCTCCAGCTGATAATGTCCCGTAAATAGCGGAGCATTGTAATTAAGGAGGATGGGCCCATGGCAGATCAGGCAGCTAATCAGCCACACAGACTAGGGGCTGTGCCGAGGCTGCACCGGGCCCAGTTTGTCAACTATAATTGGCACCAAAGATTGGCGTAATGAGGACAAGATGTGGGCATGCAGTTACGACTGTGGCAGGCAGGGATCAAGCGGGTACAGAGTTTGTTTTTCACTGGGCACTAACCACTAGGCTACTGTAGGCCTGCTGCTGCGTGATAAGGCTTTCCTTGATTTTATTTTTTTTGGCTCCTCCTGCGAACTGAAGCGTGGGAAATTGATAATCCTTATTAATAATCAGCGTGCTAGAATAATTTTGTGTGATGTTAATAAAAGTATTGTGAGGACTGTGTGTGTGTGTGAAGCGAGCGTTGATATTAAACGCGTAGATAGGAGAGACACAGAAAGCATTGTATGCAATGTGTCGGACATCATGAGGGTGGAGACCGCCTTCCCCTTATGATAGTCAGGACCAATAAGATTGTAAACGATATAATGAATGACGATATAATGAAAGGTGATGTCTTCTGCATAAAATGAGTGCTTCCGTCCAGTCGGAGGGCTGGACGGATCATCCCTGCCTTTGCAAACGCAACGTTTTGTGCTTGTTGCTTTTATTCGTCAGATCACGAGTAAAGTCCGAGACCACTCGGAACCAGAGAAGGTTGTTTGGTTGAATTTCTTCCTCCACCTGGGCCTTCGAATTGATGCTTTCAAAATAGTTGACATTTCTGCATTTCGGTTGGTCTGGACACCAGAAAAAAAGGCACCTGACAGTCTTGAATAATTGGAATTGAAAGAGATGACTTAACATAATATAATACGAACATTTCTGCTCATATTAGGGGACAGTGGGCAGCATCTAGGTTCAGCCTAGGAGTTCCTATGGTTTTCTCTTTACACGGTCTTACTCATAATTGATTCATGAGTAGGACCCCTTTTATGAACCCTAACGACAGTAATTGACTCGTCCCGTAGGAAGGTACCACTCAATCTGAGCGCTCCGATCCACACATGTGCTAACCTCTTCAAAAGTTGGCCCGCTTTGGCTTCTAGTTTGTAGGACCAAAGGGCTCCAGGGTCTTCCAGCATCAATTAAGGCTAGCGTGTTACGGCATTGATGGAAGTAATCATGTATTATTTAACAAAACTACACTGGAGGCGCTGGAGAAACAAGACACATCGGGGGAGAGAAACGGAAAAGAAAGGTGTAGGAGATGGAGAGAAAAGGAGGTTGGCTATTTAACTGGAATGAAGAAAAGTATGAACTAGATCAGGGGTGTCCAAACTCTGGCCCGCGGGCCAACTGCGGCCCGCAACCCGTTTTTTTTTTATTGGCCCGCCACAGATTCAAAAAATATAATGGGGAGAAAGTCAAGCAAACAGCAGCTAGCTCAACAAACATGTTTGCCGTCCGAACAAAACACAAGAAAATGCCTCATAACAGCTACGAGGTCGCTCAGCTCACAGCGACACAGAAACCTCTCAGACGAGACTTCATAACACGGAGCAGAAGACTTGTCTGCTAACTTAAAGCGAAGCTGAACACGGACCTCCTCTCTCTCTCGGAGGTTCAGCTCCGCGCTGCAGCGGTTTTTATTCCCCGAGTCAGAAATTGACCAGTTTTTGAAAGAGAAGGACCGACCTCAATTCAGTTTATTTTGTATAGCCCAAAATCACAAATACAAATTTGCCTCGAAGGGGATCCGTGTACTTTGCGGCCAACGGATTTTCGTTTTTGAAATGAAGAAACCCAAAATCGGGGAAACGATTTCCGTTTTAGAAATAGGAAAACAAAAAACGGAAAATTACCCATTTTCCGTTTTTTGTTTTGATAATAGAAAACGGAAAACGACAAACGACCCGTTATCTGATTTTCTTTGATGTGCTTAAAACATGGACATCGAGAATTAAAATACTGCGTGGAAATCTTCTTTCTCAATTTTGCGTAGGTTTTTGTGTTGTGACCCGGAAGCTATCAGTAGTTGGCGGTGTTGGAGTCAGACATCCCTGAGACCAGTTGATAGAAAAATTCCCACGACACCTTGAGGTAAAATCATTGATCAGGAACATTTATTCTTCGAAGGAGGAACAGAGTCAGAATCACAACATGATGTCAATTGCGTATCCTGGACTGCTCAATGAATGAGCAGAGAGTTACCTCTTAAATACATTCATGACACAATCACAGAAGCTCTCATGACGTCTTCAGATTACCTCGCATCGGCATGGTCACATGAGACATGTAGGCATCCCCAGTCTCAAGACTCCATCAGAAGGTCATACGTATGTTTAAACAGGAGAGTAGGTCAAATGTGAAGCCACAAGCCTTTACACAGTCTATGATTAATAATATAACTGTGATTAAGAGTAAATAAGTTTTTCTTCTAACATTATAACAATAATTATAACAATTGCATTAAAAGAAAAACGTTTTAGAATATATCATCACATTTACCAAAAACCCTGGATTCAGGGGTTTAAAAAAAATCTTATTGTCTAGAGTAACAATGCTTTATTTCTGGATAAAACTTCGTAGTCGGGTAAAGATGTTTATATCAGGATGAAAACCTTCTTGGAGGATAAAACCTTTCTATAAGCAACTTTTCCCTTCCTGAAATAAAATAATGTTCTTTTCTCCACCAGCTGCTAAATCCCTGCAATCTGCCATCCTGATGGTGACGTCAAACCCCTGGAAATATAAATACAACAGGATCAGCCAAACATTTTACAGACACCCCACCACCCCTCCGCCAGCAACATGTCTAAATGCCATTCAATTCTGCATAATTTATCCAATCAACCCTATTTTATTGTTTCCACCAAAGAAATATTGACTCGAACCCTGCTACACTTTGATTCTGTGTGATGTCGTCACATTAACCCCTTCAGGGTCCCCACCAGAGTTCCTTCAAAGAAGTTTCTAGTGAAACAAGTGTAGTTTGCAGCTTAGGGTGAGAAATAGGGCAGTGCTGGGTCATTATACTGGAAAGATGGCACAACTTCTGTTACATTGGCAGGAGGAGAATAGTTGTATGAAGCAGTGAACCTGGTCTCTAGTGTTTAGAGTCTCAGTTTGTATGTAGTTATGTTGAGATAAGTCACCCCGTCTGCATCAAGATCTGTACTGCTCGGAGCGGTGGTGACCTTATCATCAATAGTTTTGTTTAACATTTATTAATGTTTTTGTGGTTGTGACTGGTCTGATTCGGGCCTTCTCTGGACATTAATTTACCATAATTTTGAGAAAAGGTTTGGACATCCTGTCCGGTGTTATCAACAGATAGTGTATAATCCCTTGAATCCCTAAGCCTATTTAACTTCTAATAATTCCTCTAATGGCATAAACCTGATTCTAATCAAATGCCCTGGTCTAAGTGTCTCTATTGCTTTACCAATTTCTGCGAGTGTTTCCTACTGAAGCCCTGCCTTACAGACACCACTAAGCCTCCTATATGTTGTTAGTCATCTTCACTGGTTTCAGACAGTTGATCCTATTGAATTCAAATCCCTGTTTGCCCAGACTTCACATAAGAGTTGTTTGATATCTGTAATTTAAGGTTTATCAGCGGCGAAACTCTGCAGACAATTGGTTCACTTTTTGCAGTGCGTGCAAAACAAATATTTATTTCCATCAAACTAAATTATTATATATTTTTTTTAAGTAATTAGCATAGTCATATGCAGTAAAAACTTCTTTTATCTATTAGTCCTGCTGACTGGGGACGGTCACCTCTGTCCCACATGCAGCAGCCAAGTGTGTTAAGACCTTGTTTACAAAATGGGTGGCGTTATCACAGTGAATTCTTTCTTAGTGTAACCCGAACCTCGGTATTGTGTCTTTCGTCAAGGCTTCTGCCACCACTGTTAAAGCATCTGATGATTTAGTTGAAAATACTTCAACCTATTTTGAAAACCTTATTTTATAATCGTTTCGACAATGAGTTTTTCCCCTCACATTGGTTGAGTTCAATAGAATTCATGCAAATGTACTGAAATGGATATTCTGGTTCTGGCCATTTAAAAAAAAATGAGTGATTAGTAAAGCCATATGCATTAAACACCTTCTTTCTCCTAGATACCCTCCCACCTGTTTAGCCATAGTTCCACATGGCTAAACAGAGCTGTATCTCTATGTAATGTTTAAGGCAATACTAATTTACCTTCAGGAAACCTCCAGAACCCTTTCCCCATCCCGCCCACAGCTACGTTTATTCTTATTTATTTTGCTTGCTGTGGAGCACTTGTTTGCATATTTATTTATTTATTTATTTATTATAATTTTTTTAATGAAGTGTTGAACTTCAAAAGTAAATTGGTCTTTAACAATTCTTCATGCCTAATAGGCTTGTTAGATCAGTTCTTGGTAACACACAACTCTCAATACGGTCATGTGTTGTACCTTCATCAGAGATTAGTTTTAATAAAGGCTTTGCTAATTCAGCATAATTAGGGACCCAACTGTATTTCACTTTCTCTCTCTGATCCAAACACGATCCCTCTCCCACATACACACTCGTTCCTTGATCTTTTAGTTTCCCTACTCTCTGCTTCCTCTCTTCACATACCATACGCCCTCCAGTCCGCTTTAAACGGTTTCACATTGCTTTATTCCTTACTTTCTTTCTCTCTCTCCAGCTGTAATTTATTTTTGTTTACTTTAATGTCCCAAAGAAGTCCAAAATAATGCCAGAGTATCATCTCTGCACTCTTCTATTTATTTTTATTTTTTATTTTTGGAACATACCAGAGTAAAATCTGACTCTAGTTTAGCAGTCTTTCCTCTGAGAAAAGATGGTAAGATTTTCACAACACCTCCTGTTTCTAAAAAGTGATATTACCTCAGTAAAGATTTGTTATTCTTATTTTTGCCGTAACTATTTTTAGTTCCTGCGTAATAGATTGTCGTGGCTAGGTTTAAATTATAACCATAGTCTGGTAGCAGTCATTTTATTGTAACCTAAACTACTTTCATGCCTTTTGGTGTTTGATTTATCATTTTATTAATGTTTTGTCTTCTGAGGTTAAAACAACAGATTTTTATGCTCTGGAATTAACCAAAAATATCATTTTATATTATATCTAGTCACAAACGTTTTCCCTCTTGCAACAAACACTATATTATTTTTATTTAGTGTCCCCAGGCCCATGTGGTGTGTTCGTACGACCTTGTGATTCCGCTGAAGTGGATCCTTCCGATGCTTCACGTCCCCTCCAGCAATCCTGCTTCCAGCGTCCCTCCTTCCATCCACTCTCCCTCCTGTGCCCCCGGCCACGCGACGCTCCGTGTTTTTGGTTATCTCGGAAATAAACATCAGAACAAACAGATTCAGTCATCATAATTTTTGAAGTTAATGCCATAAGCAAATTAGTTTCAGGGTCTGAGGCCTTGTTTTCAGAATGATGACATACTGGTATGTTTCGCTCACCGTGTTTTGTCCCAGGTCCCGTATTTGCTGCTTTGAAGCACGGGCCATAGGTTTTGCCTCTTGCTATTTCCAATGCGGACAACAGGTCAGCTATTATAGCTGCATTTTGGCTGTGCGTGTCCAGGGCCGCGGCGGTAGGGTGGAGAGTGGAGTGAAAGGTTTTGGAGTCGCTGGAGGGTGAGATTACTGCCACAGGTGGAGCAGAAGCATGGGCAAGAACACGGAGGAGTTGGCCCTCCGCACACCCCTTCATTATCTCTTGGATACAGATTAGACGAGTTAGTCATGTTTTGTTCACACTTCTTGGCATTGTCTTGTTCTTTCGGCTCTCCCCATCTTTTTAGGATTTTAATGCTTCTCTCATGTTTTGTTTTCATATATCTTATCTCTCTTTCTAAAGTCTCTGAACCACGGTTAACCTCGCTCCTGTTTATATATATATATATATATATATATATATTATTAGTCTTTATTCCTTTTCTTAGCACTTTTATTTTATACTTAGTTAACTATTTTTTTATTTGTTTGTCTCCTGGATGTATCTTTTTTTATTTTATCTTCTTCCCTTATGACTGGCTCTAGATTCCTTATCACTCCCTTCTGGATTGGCCTAATCTCATCAATTGCTTGCTTATCATTTAAATCTACTTCCCGCTTTTGGGCCTGTACCAACCCCCACTCGATGTCTCTTTACTTTTGGGTGGCCTAATATTTTCAGTAACTGAATTATACTTCCCGTCGCAGGGTGGTAGCAGTCCTACTCAATGATACTTATCACATGATTTAACAGACCACATCTCCCCCTTCTCTTTCTGACGCTGGGTCGTCTAATGAGTTTTTTCGTATTTTTAGAAGCCAGGAGAACGGTTTTATGAACCCAATATCAGAAGACCTGAATGCGAAGCTTCTACTACAACAGAAGGCTGCAGCGCGCACTCACTTGGGGGTTTATAAAGCCAGTCCACCAATATCGTTTTATTTCTCCTTGCTTCGTAGTACCCTATTCTCACCAGACCCCCCCCCTTTTTCAAGTTTACCAAATATTATCCCCCCCCTTCTTAAATATAAGCCCTTCAATATGTAAGTTCTTTAAAATCTACTTCACAGTTCTGGGAGATAATCCTTTTTACAGACAAACAGACAATTAAGACATACACACCTGAAATGATTTCCTCACTGGGTCGGTCAAAAAACAAACAAAACGGATCTCTCGTCACTTCTCTCTTCGAAGAAGGAACAGAGTCAGAATCACAACATGATGTCAATTGCGTATCCTGGACTGCTCAATGAATGAGCAGAGAGTTACCTCTTCAATACATTAATGACACAATCACAGAAGCTCTCATGACGTCTTCAGATTACCTCGCATCGGCATGGTCACATGAGACATGTAGGCATCCCCAGTCTCAAGACTCCATCAGAAGGTCATACGTATGTTTAAACAGGAGAGTAGGTCAAATGTGAAGCCACAAGCCTTTACACAGTCTATGATCAATAATATAACTGTGAAACAGTCGTTGATTAAGAGTAAATAAGTTTTTCTTCTAACACCAGTGTTGCCAACTTGGAGACTTTCTCGCTATATCTGACTTTTAGGACAGCCAATAGCGATTTTTCTTGCTGAGGAGTTGGCAACACTGGTCCCATTCATATTCACACAAGTCCAAGCCCTCAGCCTCTCACACTCAGCAGCTGACGTTAGTACCGTAAGTCCCTGAGGGTTCAGGGTTTGAAGGTTTAGAGGGGAGCTTGAGATTGGGCCTAGATGTTTAGCCGATGTCACAGAGAGGCACACACAGTGGACGAGGTGACTGAGGTGATTTATTTTAGTGTGACAGTGAAGAAACATTGACATCCTGCTCTATAAGACGGGGCGGGATCAGCGGCGGCTTCGCGCATGCGTGATTCATGTTTAGTCTGGACGCGGAGACGTGTGTGTCTCTCTCCTCTCTGCTGGTGCTGCTGCGCGACTCGCTCGGCTCCTGTGATGCCGCCTGTGAGAGCTTAGGGACGGCGGAGGGGGCGGGGCTCACGGCGGAGGGGGCGGGGCTCACGGCGGAGGGGGCGGGGCTCACGGCAGCACCCACTGCTTGCTGAGGACAGTAACTGCAGCGCGATACGTGCGGTGCTTTCACGTCGGTCTCCAAGACACAACTAGAACTGATGGACTGAATCAGCATCAGCTTCTCTCCCTACCTGACTTCTACCTTGCCAAGTTTCCTCTGAAATAATACATAAAATATTTAAAACACACACTGTATAAGCATAATTGACCTCATGTGATTCATTTTGTGATATACTTCACCTGAGTGGCCCAGACTTTCGTATATTTTTTGTTTGTGGCCCTCGGTGAAAAAAGTTTGGACACCCCTGAACTAGATCTTTAACTGAGCTGAACTCGGCGAGACAAAGGCGATAACGTGTAACCTCGCTGCTCTCCACCAGAACAGCATCCATGATGACAGGTTGTACTTGTCAAACAGCTCAGCTGGCTAGACTTGTGTCTGACCATGTCAAACATCTGCTATGTTTCCAGCAGATGTGGAGATGTGTTTATCTTATCAGCTGGCTTCAGGTGATGATGAACATGAGAAGTAGAGTTTGTGTGAACTGAGGACACAGCATTAAAAAGGACTATAACAGCGATTTTTGCATGTTTTAGCCCCTTTTTTATTTCAAATCGCACACACTAACTTCACAGCTGCAAGCTGTGTTTTAGAAAAAATAATGTATTTTTCTACCATTCTGATCAACCATTGGATTGACCCTTTTGGAACTTTTCTTTCATGCATTACAGTAAGCAACTCGCACTATTGATGTGGAAGGTAATGTAGTGCACACGTTTTGTATCAATCTGCACTTTAACTGCTTTACCACACTGACAACACTGACACAGAAATAATGCAGACGTGCCTACTGTGGTGGATTTTTATTATAATTGAACATATGGAAGTTTATGGGAACTAATTGCTGCTTGGAGGGTTAGTTAAAAAAAAACATGCCTGAACTCTATAGCTTGAATTTGGAAATGGTCAGCAAAAAAATGTACTTAAAATTGTACTCTAAGAACTAAAACTGTTTAACACACTGGTATAGACCCTTGAAAGCAGACTCTCTTTTACTATGTGTTGTGAAAGCACTGATCGCGCAGGGGAATTCTTGCAACAGTTATCACGACCAACCCATTACTCCGAATGCAATGGCTTTCATATCTGTCTTTTTTCGCCCTTTGCTTAATCTTGGTCCCAGATAGGAACAGCCTTTCTTTCAACTGGAAACCTGTACACGCATGGATGAAGATGCATTTAAACCTCAGCTTGAGTTATCATTTCCTTTCTTATACCTACCTCACCAAAAGTCTTTGGAGAAATTTGGACATAGCCACGAGAGTATGATGGCAAGCACAGAGAAAAGAAAAGGGAGAAAGAGACATGGAGGCTAAAAAGGGGAAGTAAGCTTAGGCCAGCAGTAAGCATGCTCTCCGTGTTTGGCCTCGGTCCACAGCCCCATGTGTCAGTTTTGATCTGTAGGAAGGCTCTGTGTGCCAAGCAGCAAGACGAAAAATCTCACAATGATTTTCAGTCTCTCAAAGCCCTCTAAATGAACCAAGTTCTCATTTACTGGAACTGCAATAGTAAGAAAAACTTGATGTTGACCAAGAGAGAGAAGAAAGGTCGTGTGAAATTTAGGAGCTATCTGAGGGTTCACGTCTGAGCTCTTGTTCCTGGACAATAGGCGTCCAGCCTAATGCGCCTAAATTGACTGTCTTGGAGACTCACTGAGTTGCTAAAAATGGGGAAACATTCACAACGTTGGCATGGCTGTGTGTGTGTGTGTGTGTGTGTGTGTAAGTCCTCCTTAGCATGCAATGCATATGAGCGTGTGTTTTTGAGGTCGTCTCCATGGAAAGTTTTCCTTTCTCCAGAGGAGCAGAGATCTAATGAAAGCCACCTTGTCATTAACTGGTCCCTAGAAGGACCAATGAATGGTTAACATTCCAAGCAGTGACCTAGAGTTAAAAAATCTGCTATAACTAAAACCTCATATGACATTACAATACTCAAAAGTATTGTTTAATTTTTCCACTTTGGTTCTCTGAACCCCCTCAAAAGTTTTGGCTACCTGCCTAAGATATTAATGGCAGCCTTCTCAGATGTGTCATGGACAATGGCACTCTGCATGTTATTGTAAGTTTGACTAAAGGTGGACCAGTACGGGCTGCAACTCGGGACACATTCATCTTGCACACTGGCGATGGGCCGGAGAATAGTTTTGAATTCTTGTGCGGGGTAATTCACTGTGGAGTTTGGTTAGAGTGGTTAGAGTCCATTAACAACATGTCAAAAGGACACGAAGCAGAGGATCAGCTCAGGTGTTGATTTGATCCACACAATACAATGCGTGAAAAAAAGAATGTAAATGCAGACCACATTTCACCCCCAGTGCTTCTTTTCACGTCAGACTCTTACCATTTGTGCCATTATTTCAATGGGACCATCATTTTTTATTCAGACTTTGGTTTTCTGGGCCAAGGACGACAGAAGAAAGATAATTGGTATTGAGAGTAAGAATTTAACTTTCAAATGGCCAAGCTTTGTGTTTAAGTGGTTGATTCGTTCTCTTTGGTCCTAATCAACATTTTCCACTCTCCATAACTCTGGGGGTTCTTCTGTTTTTCTCCTAGATCAAGAAAGCTTATCGACAGAAAGCCTTGACATGCCATCCAGACAAGAACCCAGACAACCCAAAAGCATGTGAGTGAGCCTCTTTGTGAGCTTATCTGTGTTTGTCTGTCTTCACCATCTCTCCATCCATTCTGAGCCACCAACCTCTCTGTCTCCCAGTAGAACTGGAACAAGATTTATTATTTGTTCATGCAATTTCTGCATTGTTTTCTGAAGAATTAGCGTTATCGTCTGACTGAGAGCCAATCAAGCTCCAAAACCATAAATGAATGCTGGAGATTAGCGCTCTCAGCAAGTTGTACCCTGCCAGACGGCCGAGCCACAGAACTTTGTAGGAAGTCTAACCAGCGTCCGTCTCTCCTGCCGGCTTTCTAGCCAGACAGGACCGGCAAAACACCAACAGCACCCCACCATCACCACCAGCCTTTCCACCATCACCCCCAGCCTTTCCACCATCACCACCAGCCTTTCCACCATCACCACCAGCCTTTCCACCATCACCACCAGCCTTTCCACCATCACCACCAGCCTTTCCACCATCACCACCAGCCTTTCCACCATCACCACCAGCCTTTCCACCATCACCACCAGCCTTTCCACCATCACCACCAGCCTTTCCACACTCCCTCCGTCGTTGGCTTGAGTCCTTCTGCGGCCTGTCGCCAACCAGCATGTCAACAATTAGAGGAGGAAATCCCAATGTAGCTTTTTTTTGTCGGGAGAGTTAAAAAAATAAATAGCCACCTTGGACAAAAGACTGGCCATGAGGCGTGTTTTCAAGTGAGGTTTATGTGGTTTCTGGAGAGCTCAGACAATTCCTGATTATGTCAAGAAAAAAAAAAACTGGGAGTTTGGTTTGGTGTGTTGAGAGGGATAATGCAAAAGCAGGGGGTCGGTTTCCCTGAAATGGAAAATAAGTGGTTTGGAGGGCCTCAACACTTGAACCCGCACATGGACTGACTCTTTCTCTATCGCACGAGAGCGGAGCAAGTCTCAGGATTTGCTGCTCCTCAGGGGGCGGTTGTATGCATGTTAGAGGTGACTTGGGGGTCATGATTCCTCACTGACTGAAGACTCCCCCTCCCAGTATTTCCTCAATCGCCCATGTTGTGACACTTTGAGCTGCCTAGTGGTCATGGCAGGCCCCCCAAGTTGGATTTCATTCCAGCCCATTATATGCGTGTAGGTAACCTGACTGCCTCCGCTGGCAGCACGATCTCCAGAGCCTCCTGTTAGTGAGCGCTGCCGGTCCCCACAGGGAGTAACAGTATCGGTCCGTTAGGCCTCCCATCAGTGAATGATTAAGCCTGTCTAGAATAATGCTGTGTGTGTGTGTGTGTGTGTGATGACAACAAGGGAGATGGAGTCATGTGTGGTGATTGCGGCAGGAAGATAAATGGAGAGGCCAAGGGTCTGTGTCAGAATGTAGTCTGTGTCATTGGAGATAACAGTTTTCGTGATACTCGCGGCACCTTTTTTAACGCATAAAATGTCTCAGTTTGATCAGCCCCGTGTCCAAGTTTCCGCTTGAAGATATTATGCTGAGCACATAATGCCTCTTTTGGCATAAGACCCCTCTAGATGCAATGTTCTCTTCACTTTCTTCACGCCACATCACCTTCTTTTGTGTCTCTTGTGGATAACAATTGACAGTTAATTGTAGCCACTCATATCCATGTGTAAAAAAATAAATAATTGGTTCCTGATGCACATAGAAAACACTTTCTTTTTGCATCATGTAGAAGAATGTTCATGGTTTTTGCTTTTCTCGTCCCTTTTCTTTCTAGTGGAGCTCTTCTACCAGTTGTCCCAGGCTCTCGAGGTGTTAACTGATGCCGCTGCCAAGGTAAGGCCACTGAGGCCTCTCAATAAGTCTTAACCGCTGATACACAATCACAGAGACATGATTCATTCTGGTTTCTAATACTGTTTTCAGGCTGCCTATGACAAGATCTGCGCTGCCAAGAAACAAGCAGCAGAAAGAACCAGGAAATTAGATGATAAGAGAAAGAAAGTTAAGCTTGGTGAGTGTCTTTCCTACAGCATCTCGAGGCTCTTGATTTTCTGTTTTCATTATACAGCAATTTTTCTATTGGGATATTAAATCAGTTTTTTGCCATACATATTCCAGGTTTAACGCAACACTGGCTAATATATTTTGACATATTTTGACAGCATAGATTGTCCAGCAGGAAATTAAACAAGAGCAGCTTTTAGAAAATAATCAATTTGTTTTGCACAGTTTTGTCTGTTTTCACACTTGAGTTTGCGTGTGTGTGTTGCTCTGACAGACTTGGAGGCCAGAGAGCAACAAGCAGAAGCTCATAGCCAGGATGAGGTGCAAATCACAAGAACACTTGAAGAAGAGGTAAGAGAATTTATAGAAACCATATGCGAGATGATTACGCACCAAACATTGCCTGGGGCGGACGTTGAAAGTTCAAAATAAATTCTGTATGTCACTGTACGACAGGCCTGTAGCAGTTTACTGGGAACAAGGCAGTCCAATGCATCCAGGAAACTCTGAAGCACACCCAGGTGTTGCTATTCTGTTTTTCGTCAAATACTCCCTTCTGATTTAGTTGAACTCTTCCAAAGACTTGGGTCAGGAACAAAGGCTGTATCTGAGAGAGGCTATTCTTTCACTGCCATATCACAATTATCAGTAAACCCATTAGGTGATATCACATGACTTTGTGCACTCTGTTTAGAAAGCCAATGATAAATAAAAATGGTGTAAACGCTTCCAAGGTGAGTCATGGCCTGTGCTTAATGTGCTAATAAATGCATATAAATATGTGGCCACATGCCTTGGGGTGAGGAGGTAACCAGTAGATGGCACTGTTCCATTTTATTTCTCATCTCAAGGGGTTATTGCCTTAAGATTGTCTGCACACTCTCCTGGAAACACAGAATAGCAGACAGGGTGTCTTAGAATGGGAGACTCATATAGGTGATGAATTACATCAGTGTTTAACGAAGAAGAAAGATTACTTTGCTGCCACTCAAAACTAGTATGTCTGTTTGAGCACATTACAGATTTGCATGCGTCTGTTTCTACCAGATTGCCCGTTTGCGAGAGGAGGGATCCCGGCAGCTTGAGGAGGAACAGAGGCTCATCAGAGAGCAGATCCGGAGAGAGAGAGAAGCACAGCAGCAGCAAACGGGAGACGGACGTATGTACACTTCCAAGATTTAACCGAGCCCAGTCTGCGCCGGTCCAGGTTAACCAAACCAGTTCAGCGCAGTCCTGTTCTGCTTGGATACATCCAGTTTGATCCAGTGAAGTCCTCTTACAATCCTAAAAAAACCTCAGCTGAGTCAACCTCTATGTTTCATAACTGTCAGTCAAACCACGGCAGTCACTAGGTTCCCTGTTGTTTGCCAAATATTGTTCACATAAAAACCCTCAATAAAAACAACTGAATGTATTTTTGAATTTATGTTTTGCACTCGGATAAGGTCTATTTTAGTTTCTTGGCAGTACGAAAACGGGGCATGGTAACGGAGCAATGCCAAGCACCACGCACACACATAGTTTTCCATCACACTTTTAACCGCCTGATAATACTTTTGCTTTAAAGCTACAGCGCCTCCATTTCGGTCACATGAAAAAAGTAAAAGACTTGTAAAATAAGGCTATGGAAGTGTGCGTATTTAGGGGAAGTACTGATTCTTGGCCCTGGACTAGGATCCATTTTTGTGGCTGGACAATTACTCATGCATAGTCAGCATGTCTTTTGAGTCTCCTCCACTTGCACGCAGTCAGGCCTCCCCAGCCCTCTGCTCGATCAGTGCTCTGTCTGTTCTCGAGAGGCACTCGGTGGATCATCAGACTGTACTAAGGGCCTTACATTTACCACATGACAGCCCAAAATCACTGACCATCTGCTTGACTTGACTGCTATCTTGAGTGCTGCATTTCTTTCCTGAACAAAACAATTGTTTCCTTGTCTTTTCACTTCACTATCTTATTCCCCTCTCATGTTTTTTTTTTAATCAGATTCGGGAGCGGAGAGATGTTTCAAGAGCAATGTGACTCCTAAATTGAAGGTACGGCTTGCACCTATGGGCTTCTATTCAGGGTACGAGACAGAAAAGCCGGGATGAGCCTTGCCGTTTATTGAGAGTAAGACAGGGAGATGGAAAAAGAGGAACAGCTCTATCTGAATAAAAGTGAAGGTAGAACCTCAACAAGGCTTTTGATAGAACCTAAGACATTTGTAATTCATTGGCTGTCTCGCCACTGAGCGCACAGGCTGTTCTAACGCCCATTCCTCCAGAGTAGGCCTGACGTCCTCGGGAGACCTGAAACTATGCCAAGAGAGAGCTTATTATATTTCCTCCTGGAAACTGCCTAGCCCGTGCATATTAACGGACACTGGGGATGTTAGCTAATGTGTTTAGACATTAAATCTGGTTTTAAAAACAGTGTATTCCCCCGACATTTGTGTATTCAGTTAGAAAAACAAACGGCAGCCATATGACTGACGTTATCGTGGGTCTCGTCAAAGGGCATGCATCAGTACATAGATCTATCTCAGAGACTGTTGGTGCTTGTCATGTTGACGATCGAAGATAAAATTATAATTTTGTGCTTTAATTGCATACAATCTTTCCTTAAATGTATTTCTTATGTTGTTTCTAGACTCGGATTGAGAAGAATGTTTTTCCTGTCTGGTAAAAGTAATATATCTTTAACCTGATTCCAAATGATCTGCTATTACAGGAGATTATTTAACATTCTGAACATTAATAAAGCAGCAAACGACTATTATCTATGTAAAGATATAGTGGAGTAATTAATGTCTACCTGAGCAGAGAAGGAAGTCGGTCTCCCTCTGTGTGTGTTGTCAGCCGAGCTTCTCCTTGCTTTGTTAACGTAAACCAGATTTTTAGATTGAACAAATCTCTGAGACTATTAGACAACTGAGGACTCAAAATAAATAAATACATTTGATGAATGATCTTGTTGTCTATTGCAAAGGCTGTTCATTGGAGTCGTCTTTAGCCGACTTTGTTATTGTCATGGTTGTGT
This sequence comes from Myoxocephalus aenaeus, assembly GCA_038501785.1. Lineage (NCBI taxonomy): Eukaryota > Metazoa > Chordata > Actinopteri > Perciformes > Cottidae > Myoxocephalus > Myoxocephalus aenaeus. The sequence goes on from JBAMJR010000097.1 coordinate 3,496,468, forward strand.
CTGGTGTTGTGCTTTATTCTGTGGAGCCATAGTTTAGCAGGTCATCCTGTATTCTTTGTTCCGGGACTCTGTGTGTTAATTCTTACCATTCTCGCTGTCCGGCAGTCATCTTTGGTATGAATGGAAATTGACTGCAGGTCTCACAGGTGGTGCCAGGGTGATGTTCCAAGAGTTTAACAATGTCTCCCTCCCATAGCTCCAGTCTGTCCTGCTGGTTATGGTAATCTGTGTGTCATCACAGCCAAGGTTACTGTGCTCTAATGATTAGACACTATCATGCACTTGACTTGACTAATAAAGCCCTCTCTTTTTGTCTGCTTTCTCATTCTAGTTAAAGTGGAAGTGTAAAAAAGACGACGAGACGAATGGAGGCTACTCTCAAGACATTCTGTTCACACTTCTACAAAAGGTACACATCCTAAAAATCAAATAGGTTCTTCCACAATGTTACAGAAAAACACGCCTTTAGAATACCTGTCTTTTCACACAATTATCAGTACCATTTTGGATTGAATGATATAATGAAATAATCCTTGAGGCTACCAAGGTAACTACCTCTTGATTATATCTGTATTAGGACATTGTAGGCAGTGTTGAAAATTAATGAGCAAGACTGCTTCCCAGGAATTTTGCATAAATGTGATTGAGTATAAATGTGAGAAATGTATTCAACTGGATTAACCAAAAATGCATTCTCATCAGAGTATTTAATCTATGAATTATTTCCTAGTTAAATGTTCAGTAAATTCAATATATAAGGTTAAATATTATTATTGAAATATAAAATTCCATAAATCGTATAATCGTTTATCTTTATTCTTGCTGTCCCAAAGCAGAGCTACGCTGTAACGAACTTGCCTGCAGAGTCCGGCCATATTTGAGGTCTGCATGACATCACTGTAGATTGTTTTATTCTTCCCCTTAAACAAGGCCCATTAAAGTTTTGTTGCAGTGAAAGTGCTGAGGGCAATGTTGTAGTGCCCTTTTAAAGCCATGCACGCCATTGTTTGTGCCCTTCTTACCAGGTGATTAAGCAATGCCAAGGGAGGCATTAGGAAATGTGCTCTTCTCATGCAACCCAGTACCACCTTATGCCGTGATCCATCACAAGGGCTTTTTGGTGCGCATAGGTTGGCCTGAAATGAGAATAGGGCAAGTGTCAGTGACGTCAAGCTGGCCCGGAAAAAGGCGTATGAATTGCTCCTTTGCACGAACTCAATCAATATGGTTCCAGCCAGGAGGGCTGTATCATCATGAACACAGTGAAACAAGAAGTGTTGTTCCTTTTTTAACTTCTGAAGCACAGGGAGTACATTTTAGGTAAAGATTGTTTTTGAGATGGCAAGCACAATGAGTGACAGTGAAAAGTCAAAATAGCCACCGCTGTGTGGGAAAGTATGTTATGTGTATATTTGTGTATACGTACGTGTGCAGAGTTGTGTACTTTGGCAAAATAAATGATCGTTTAAGGGGGGAAAAAAAACATATATTCTATGAAACGGAGACCTTTGAGAGTCTCTTTTGTCACTGTTGGCTTGCTCCAGAATGTCCTTCGTAGATATCAGCATTCCTGGACTTTCCGATTCCCAGAACGCTACATGTTCACAGGATGAGATTCTCTAAGGCCACGGCCATCCTCCTCCTTTCCCACAAGCCCCTGTGTTAGGCGGGGAGAGGTTTCAGACAAAAGGCCTCAGTTATAAATAATAAAAAAACACTGAGGGGAAAAAAAACGTCTGCTAATGGCTGCCTTCAATAGGGATCAGGTTTTTGTCTCCCCTGCTTGGATTTGTTTCTAGCCTTCCTCCTCTTCTCTCCATCTCTTGGTCAGAGATCCGGGAATGTCTAAGATGCTCTTTGCCCGGCTCCCCTTTTTGGCCAACCTTTCCTCTCCTGTTTTGATTGGTGGCAGGGAGTTGGATTCGAGACACGTCTAATTTCAGCTTTCATCCAAAAATATTGTTCAGCAAATGCAATTGCACAAGGAATAGCTAAAATGATCCAATACTGCCTCTTGCCTCACTTTGGTACACGATGTTCATTGCAGTGTTACTAACTCAGTCCCGAACACACAAACCCTGTCATTAGAGATTAGGTTTAATAACCAAACACATATTAAAGCCTAACTTTTATTCCAGAAGTCTTTTGTATTCACCCGTGTTTTCAGTTGGTCGGTCTGCATATGCTTTGTGTTTTCATGCTTATGGGTTTTGCTGTGAAAGGAAATACTAATTTGAATGTTCTGCATCTCTCCCCTTTTCTTTTATTCTCCCCTTTCTTACCTCTAGTATGGAGATGTTTTGAATGTGATTGTATCGAGTAAGAAGAGAGGAAGCGCTGTGGTTGAATTTGCAACTGTGAGAGCAGCTGTAAGTACCCAACTGTTCCCCGGTCAGTGTCCTCATTCTGTTTGTTCAAGGAGACAAATCTTCTTCAAAACATTTTCATGCGGCCACATTTGTTTTCCACTTACGTTCCTCCAAGTCTCTGGTTACCTGCTGAGTTTAGTTATTACTAAGAATGACACCTGTCATAGATTTCCCAGCCTCAGGACGGTTTCTGCAACCTAAAGTAATGTTTTAGTCATTCTGTCGTGTCGAGTTCTCTGTGGGGAAGGGACCCGGCGGACGGAAGAACTTGAGCCGCTTCATTGTTCCACACTGTCTGGATCCTCAGGCCCTTTGTCTTGATGGTGTACTATTTTGTTGTGGTTTCCTCCCCACAACGTGTGGTTTCCCTCCAGAGAACATGTCTGCCAGTCTAAAGGGATCTGGGCACAGGTTCTGTGGTCCATCCCCAGGTCCCAGTCTTGCTCTGGGAGTTGGCCCAGTTACAATCCACTGTTGTCCTTGTCTACATGTGTTTTTCATATTTATATAATACCCAGGTGTAAGAAGGAACACAATTTATTACAGCTATCAGGACAAGGAGAGTGTTTATTTTTTGTCCAAATGGAATACTGGTAGAAAAACATAACCAAATATCCACTCATATACTCTTTTGTGTTTTTAGGAGCTGGCAGCTAAAAATGAAATCGGCCTGAGTAAAATCCCCTTGACGATTTCGTGGCTCGAAGGACAGCCCGAGGTTATTGCTCCAGCATCTCAACCTGGCCAGTTCACATCTTCACAGGTACCAGTATAACCATGCATTCTCCCTCTCTCATAAATGTTTGCCTTACATAATGTTCCCATGTACACAGCTTCCAACAAAAATAATATTGCCTAAACACTGTCCCACAAAGAGAAGTATGTAAATCTTGTGAGGTTTTATTTTTGTATCGGTGGTGTGAGTATTACCCCAGTGCTTGCACTCTCCTCGCGTAGTCTAGAACAATGTGTTTGGTTAAATAAACCTCAGTTTATTTGATTTGGAGAGGTGAGGCGCTGATCTTGGACTGGCCCAAAGCCCCTGGTCGGCCACTCATTAACAGGCCTGACCTGGGAGACCCCAGGAATGCTGCGCTTCACTCAGCAACACAGATGAAGCCGTGTGCAGTAATGATAGCCCGGCACGTGAGTCTGACCGAATGTCCCCATCGGTGCCAAGTGATCGGTGCCTTCGTCTATATATTGCTACTGATATTACATAATATGAAATAGTAATTTTTTTTAGATTTAAATTTTGCTGCACAAATCCAAAATGCTAACTTAAGAAAAACATGTTTCCTTTGATGTGTAAGTGTTGCCTCTTGTGATGGGGGGAAAAAATCCCAGTAGTCCAGACTGCAATCTCAACAGTTTTAATTGATTTTGCGCGCCTAATATTTTGTCTTCAGCTGCCGGCCCACATTCAGACACCAGGGGCCATTCAACTCTTTTCCTGTTCATAAAAAATCTCATTTCAGCTGAATCCAATGAGACTCCACAACGTTTTTCTCCGTTGCCATTAGATTAGTATGAAGTAATGTTTTTTCTACCCACTGTGTCCATTTCTCTTCTCCAATGTTGTGATCTTTACCTGTGAGGGATTTCAGCTCAGCAGACTCTCTCCGTCTACTTATTTGTGTCTCCAGAGCTGCTGCTGAACTGGGTTTCACCCCTAAACTCAGTGCGGTGTCTCAGGCCCCCTTGTCAAGGCTAGCTATGTGAGACCCAGCCTGCGCACTGGGACTTGTCACTCTAATCTCTTTAAATGTTATTATGGTAACCCGGTTTGCCTTACAGATATCCAAAGCTGATTGGTTCATTTTTCTTTTTTTTTTGTCCTGCACCTTTGGCCGGGTAATTTTCACATTAGCCCTCAGCGAGAATGCGTCTTGCTAAAGAGGCCCCACATTACATAATGGGTGAACCAGTGTCGATATTAGTAATGTTGTTCCACATCTGGCCTGGACATGGGGGGCATTTGAGAAGGAGAAATAGAGGTTATAAGAAGCCAGAGCTTTGGAGGTCCTTCTCCACGGACTCGATCTGACATCTGAACATTTGATTCCTCTCCTATTGTCTATCCCATCCCAATGCAACCTCACACCAGCCAGCTGCAATCACATAGGAGCGGCTTGGGCAAGCGGCTTCTTTAACCTCATCAATCCAAACACGGTCCTCAGAGAGTCAGGGTCTCACTACAGGGAGCTCAGAGATACAGATGTATGACTTCAGTCTCAGTTCCAGTTTACTGGGGGGACAAATTCCCCTTAAGAAGGATCCAGAGACATTGTCCATGATTTATGAGGCCCCCCACTACGTTCACCTAGTTATACTCACCACGAATTAAACGATTTCAAAATAGGAAAGGGCCACATCTTCCAGACCGTGTGGAATTGCTCCCCATGCTCCGGGCTTTCAATTGTGTACCCTCTTTTGGGAAAGGATCTAGTTTCATCTATAGACTGTGTTTTTGTTTTGTCTTTTACCCTTTGACATAATAAACCGTCAAAGTGACAGATTGGGAAATGGGAATGTTTATGAAAGAAGTGCTGAGGTCATGTGAAGTGAAGTCATTTCCCAAGTCATTGTACCATTGTTCTGCACATCTCAGTGAATTCTGAATTAGCCATTGTGCACAAACATAACATAAACTCTTGTTTTTCTGTGGTGTATAATTGTGGCCTGTGTGCGAACAGAAACACCGCAGGGCTCATATACTCTACATGTAATTGCAGTGTTTAATGAAAGCTGTAAATGGCTGCTGCATCAATATTTGATTTCACATGTGTGGCCAATTCCACAGAGTCTGAGTAATGATTCACATCTCACCTTCCAGACAGTCTTGGTTAAGGAATCACTATCTCGCCATTTGTTTCTGTTTTTGCCAGACATAAGGTGTGTGTCTCTGGAGAGATGTAATACCGTCATCAATCCCTGTGTCTTAATTCATGGTTTATTCCACAGTTTAACATACCATATTATTTAACATGAACCTATCATAAAGGATTTTAATTTGATCGTTCTAGCCCTGCTCCTTCCATTTGAGCTGGAGAGTCATCATCGGCTTGTCACGACACAAACCAGATGCAGCAGATCAGCTATTCTGGGATTGTTTTTCCAGCTCCCTGGTTTGCTAGTACTCAAAAAGTGCACTCTCATCTAAAGTAGCCCAAAAGTCTGGAAGAGATGCATTGTATGTTGCCGTGCTTTTGGCACAGTTGACCCTGGTCAGACCCCTCTCTGATTGGAGATAAAACTTCTGTTTCGGGAGACCAGCGGGCTTCTGTATTTTGCTAAAATCTGACCCAAAATGAGGACATTATATTGTTGTTATTATTGATTTGTGATAATATTGTGTACCAGGTTTGAATGGATATAGTAAATAATAATGAGTCAATTTAATGTAATAGTGCCCTAAACAACTGAAGGTCACCTTACATCATTTAAGATTAGTAATAAACATACAATGCAATTAACAATAAATAAAGTACAATAAACAACACAAAATAGTTTATCAATGAGAAGAAAGGTCGTTATTACCATCTTAAAGCGAGAGTGAGGCGGCTGAGTAATGCTCCAAAGTTAGGCAATGAAAACTGGTATTGCAATTTTCGAAAGGGGCCCTTGACCTCTCCCCTCAGGACGTGAATGAAAATGGGTTCCACGAGTCTCCCCTTTACAGACATGCCCAATGTTAATCCCATACAGTTTTTTTTCATGTAGTATTCTTTTTCTTGCTTATTCTAAAAATGTGTATTCAAATTCTAGGTTCCCTAAACAGTCGTTGAATTGCCTGTGTGTGTGTGTGTGTGTGTGTGTGTGTGTGTGTGTGTGTGTATGTATCTCTCTATCTCGCACGACTGATTTATTGCAAGTTAGGGGATGCAATGTGCACACATACACCAAATTTGGAGTCGTTAGTCCAACTAGTTTTAATGTTATGAGTATTTAAAAACAAGACACTATTGGACATTATGGGTCTGAGGGTTTTTTGTAGAGCAGGTGGAGATGGACATGTGTGAATTTGATCAAGTCAACCAAACATTCTGGGTGAGGGGCCGGTCCAACTTCTAGGTGGCGCTAGAAAGCCATTTTTTTTTCATGCCTATATCATACATCTATTTTCAGCAGGCCTGACACGCGTGCCAAATTTGGTGAGTTTTCGAATATGGCATGTCCCCCAAAAAGCCGTCCAATGTACAAAAATAAGAATCCTGAAAAATAATAAGAAACCCGGCAATATCAATTGCCGGGTTTCAGTCGCTCGGACCCTAATAAGATGCAGTTGTTGCAGTGAAAGGGAGTGGTCTAGTTTTAAAGGATGGCTTTTAAGAGCAGTTTTGAGATAATGGAGTCCGATGTGAGGAGGAAGTGAGTTCCAAAGTTTTGGTGCAGCATAGGAGAAGTAATGAGTTTGATGGCCGGTAGACCAGCTGAGCGGGGGGGGCGTGTATAAAACGAGAGAGACGGGCAGCGCACCTCGTAATATATGAGGTTGGAGTCTTTGGTGATGAATGGGACCCGCAAGGAACAGAATCCCAGACAGTTTATAGAAAGGATACACAGGTTTAGGGTAGCTTGAACTGTATAGACGCGTTTGGGTATTTTCTCACGAAAGGAAATGTCGGGTGTGATTATGTTTTAGTCAGAATTTCATGATTACGCCCAATTCATCATGCATATCATGAGAGGGGATAGCGGTTCTGGGTTGGCTTGGCCCTCACGTCTATAGCTTGATAATACATCCTGACGCGATACAGAGCGCTCAAACGATATCGGTTTCACAAAATCCCCTTTTGTGTGTGTGTGTGTGTGTGTGGAACCATGCAGCATATTTCAGTAACATCAGGTTGAACCGGGAGACACAATTACAGTAGACGGACTTATTTGCCAAAACAATATTTTTAGTTTTTTAGTTAGTACCTGACAAAATAAATAACTCATAAGAGCTGCTCTTCAGCGAGATGACAGAGCTTCTTGGTATTCTGTATGACAGCAAGTTTAGTTTTTTTGGAGGGAGAGAAGTGGTACCAGATGTGATGGGGTTACTTCACAGTTCGGTCAGTTTGTGCTGCACAGACAAGATAATTTGTCTTCAATTGTGGGCTCCTTCTTCTCACATGTGTCATGTGGCTGAACACTTGTTGAAAGTTTATGTGATTCTTCACACCACTGAGAGCTCTTGTGTGGACGAATCAAAGCAGCCAAGGACTCTTGTCTACAGGAAGGTTCTTTTCAGAAAAAGCAGACAGGAAATGTGAACATTTGAAGATTATAATGAATAAGTACGGGATATCATAACATATGTCAGTGGATTTCTTTATCAATTATGGTTGAAGGACATGAAATACCTTCTTCTTTTTTCACCCCTACTCATTAGCTCAATAATTTGTTTCCACTGTGTCTGTCTGACATTGAACAATTCTTCCTTCTCTTGTGAATAAATGAAGCAGCTAGTAGATCACTGTCCAATGTAAAGTATGTGTGACTGCATCTCTCTCTCTCTCTCTCTCTCTCTCTCTCTCTCTCTCTCTTTCTCACCTGCTTATCTGGAAAAGGTAGCCTGTATAAAAATGTCTGACAAATTGCAGACACACCCTGGTTAGCTATTGAATGTCACCTCTTTATGAGTCAAGTTTACTGTAATAACGAGTTTGTGACTCGACATGAAATCCCGCACGTCATGTCCTGTCCTTTGAAATAATGTTGTGCTGCATGTTGCGGTGGATAATCCAAGGCTATACATTCTGTAGAAACTGTTCGGCGAGGCTAACGTCCCCCGCAGTGGCTTCTGACAGTTGAAAAGCCAAATATACGTCTGTCCGTCAGGACGTGTAAACAGTCTCATACAAGCTCTATTTAAATGTTGACGAGAGCAGTTCTAGCCACAAAACCACCAATCTTGGAATGTGAAAGATTTTTTTCTTTACTTCCCCAAAATAAAAAAACAGTACATTTTTCTTTGCAAAATAAAAAAAGGTTCACAATGTGTTATTGTTGTAACATACAAGAGAAAGATGGTCAGTGATATCTGATATATAATTGGAGATATACACTGCAGACGTATCCACAAACATTGCTGTTTCTGTGAGGACGTACATAGAATTCTAAATCTATTGCTCGAAGCGGGACGCTTGTGGTTCCTCTATTTCGCAGCCTGACCCGCGGGGAATGTAGGAATGCGACTGCTTCTGGGTTTGCCCCACAGTCTTTCCTGGCAACCCCCCCACAAGGCACAGACTGAGGTTGTGTCCTGACTCCTCTCTAGACCTGGGCAAAGTGGACCTAGCTTGTCTGCACAAATCTCGGTTTGGCACACACACGTACTGCATGTACATGAACGCACGCATTGTCAGTGTACGTGAGAATCAAGCAAGCTTTTTCACGTGTCGGGTGTCTGTTTGGTCAGAAGGTAGTGTTTAAACCCTCATCAGGACTTTTTCTGCAGTAATGGATGTCTCTGGTCCTCCTCCCTCGACACCCCCTGCATATGTGGAAGTATCATGTTACCCTTTACCACTTTCCTTCTCGTGCGCCACTCACCAGAGCATCAGACTCTGATTTGCAGCTAAGAAAACAGCCTGCTTTGGCTTTTTTTTTCTTCTTTTTCGTCTAAGGTCTTGGACTTGTGGCCTGGCTTGGTCTGCAGCCCAACCTGCCACCACTGGCTGGTTTTTATTGGAAGCAGGGCTAAGTGTTTGTTTTCACTGCATTGTTGGGAATGAGAGATGGGGGGTACCTTGGTCTACCTTTGAGTGGGGCCTCTGGGATGCGTGCGGAGGAAAAATTGCCCTCTGCACACAATAGATTGGCAAGCACGTCAAGAGCCAAGACATCACAGCTCGAGGACCTTGGACTCCAGCCGCAGCTTTTCTTTTCTTAAACACAACACTCTTAAGTCTTAACAGCCGTCTTCAGTGCTGTGCCGTGCCGTGCTATGTGGTTTGGGGAATTTCAATAGCAAAAGAGGGAAGTAAAAGAAGGTGAAAATGTGCATCTTGGATTAAATAACTCACTTAAACTGTGTAAAGGGTGAATCTAAGGAGAACAATGACTAGGTTTAGTGTTAATGTCAGTTAATGTTTACCTTTTTTAAACGAGAACTTGTTGACTTTTTACAAATGCGGTCGACCACAGTGTGCTATAGACAAAATATCTGGTGCTCTATGAAACGTTAAGCTAAGTTGCTGTGCTGTCAGATAAGTCTGATACACAGGATGAAAAATTCTGCCTTTTTTTATTATTATCTGTCTTTTCAGTGTAGTTTACCTCCATTAAAACGTAGGTGAGGCAAGTTTGTCTATACATGGTAGCATGTCATACCATCATATATCTCTGGATCTATTTCAACGATAACCAAAGAGGATATTGATTTGTCCACAAAATCAGGCGTGTGTGGAAGTGGGTCTCCCCCATATTCCAAACGTAAAGCCTTCCTGTAACGCCTGGCTACTGCCGTTTGTCCATCACCTGGAGAACATCATCCAGGATTGAAGGGCCCAGATCAAGGCTGAATGAAAATCCACTGTCCTCCTCCTTTTGCTGTCCAACAGTTTTGTCACAGGTCTCTGTGGAGTCCTCATCCTTGTCTGAATTCAGGCTGCCCCGTCCGAGGCTGTGAGCCAGATTGGGAGCAACATTATTCCCACTTTGGTACCCGTCCTCCTTTTCCATCTCTGCTTCCCCTTCCTCACTGTCCAGCAGCGGCATAGAGCTGCATTTCTTTCTCCTCTGGGATGCGCTGTGCAGGTGGCGCACATGCAAGTCCGGGCTCTCGGAGCCGTCGGCCTCATCGATGTTCAGACGAGGGGGCTTTGGCGGTGGAGAGCAGGCCAGGAAGATGTTCTGCTCACTCTGGGAGCTCTGCAGAAGCAGATTGTGGCCCATCTTTAAGAAGGACAGGTCTCCGAAGCTGTCTGTGTGGGCATCGTTGCCAATATGTGTGATGTGGCGGAAATCGGCCAGTGGTAGGCTAATCATGTTGACCGACAGCACCTCCCTGCGCTTGGTGCTCCTGCTGGGCCAACGAGAAGATGGCTTTCTGTGCATCGATGCTCGAAGTGGCATCTTGGCAGATCTTGTTGAGACCCAAATATTTCTATTTGTCCTTTTTTATATATCCTCAGCCTTCGTATGCTTTTCAGGAAGTGGTGAAGCTCATGAACATAATTCCATCTGCATCAAACACAAGAAAAGGGAAGTTATAGTTTAGCCAACCCAAGTTGAATACCAAGTTCATGATGCTACAATATGAACCCCTTTTTGATGACCGAGGCGTCTCTCATGCCATGCTCCAATATTAAGCAGGTCTGTACTTGCTCTTCTAATTGAGCACCAGATGTAGGTATTGCACTGAATCAGTCGGCTTCATGTGAATCGGCAGCCAATGTTTTTAGAGATTGCACCTGCTCCCCTTGATTTTGATTTAAATTCAATATATGTTTTCAGCAGGGGGCTGTTCCAACAATGCTTTGAAGCTTTCATTTCTAAATATTTACTTTTCCAATCCAATTTCCCCCCCCATAAATGCAGGTGTGGTCTGCAGCCAATCCTCTAAAGGAAGTCTATCAGCCTACTTGAGACTTTCAGTAACAAAAACAACAACAATTCAGATGTCTTCACGTTTTGTTTTAGGAGAACTTGAGGTTTTACCGTAACTTCTGTTAGAAATCATAATTTGACTTTGGAACACATGTTTCAGATTTTGTGAAAAATCGAAATAGCCGGGATTCAGTCAGTTTATCTTGCTGTAGTGTGAGAGTTATGCAGTGACTGGATACGGAAAAAGAGTTCAATATTTTTTTCCCCATAAATAACACTGTCGGCATTACATTTCAAACTAAGTTATCCGTTTTAGTCCGGGGATTTCATATTATACAAATTTCATATCCACCAGCCAAACTAAAGAGGAATCATTCTTCTTCTCCGTCAAAATGAAACAATACAATACTACTTCAAATGAAAGTCTAACTTTGTCCAAAAAACAAGAGTACGTTTGGGTTCCGTGACCTGTAATCATTTTATTGAGTAAAACAGAACTTACTTAATCAACTCTGGCATACCGATTACATAATGTGCCCAGTGTCTGTGATTTTACGGTCTCCCAAACAGCTTTACCCACATTAGATCTGTGTTCGTGACTTGAAACACTCACTCTGTAAATTTGTACGCCACTACAGCAAACAGGTTTTGTTGGCCCGTAAAGGTTTTATCGGCACTTTAGTAGCAGCGGGAGATTGGATAGCGTGGACACAACAGCATTCCTTTCCAAACATGTCAGTTTGGCCGAGGAGGAGTCTTAGGATTTCTGCCATGAGTATCATGTTCAGGAAACACTTCATGGCCAAGTAGAAATTAAAGAAGCCCATTAAAACACCTTGGCCAAGAAACAATTTTTAAATTATCTTCCTTAATGCTGCCATAAACAATCCATCTTGGAGACAGATGAGGAATTTGTCTGATGAAAATGTAACCACTAGTTAAAAGAAATTGGTTACAAGGTTTTTCCTTTTCATGCAGTTGTTTTTCTATTTGGATAAAAAGAACAATCGGATCGATAAAGACTGATTTAGTTCTTACCTGTCCTGCTGAGCAAATACAGGATGACTGAATCCAACACATGCACACACGTCTCTGTCAGGAAACTAAGCCGCGTCTACCTGCACACCCTGACAAACTCTTTCTTGACATGATGGGGCTTGTTCAACGGTTACATTGCACATCCTTGAGACAGAGACCGAGTTAAGGAATTTCCTCTACTGTCACAACCAGGTCAACTTTTACATTAAATTGTAACATTTAACCGTCCGGTGTTTCTTACCTTACCGTTGTCCTATGCTGTTGTTTAGGTGAGTGTTTTCAGTCCTGGGACATTTGATCCGTATTTCTTTGCACTCTCCCAGTGTGAACTCCGTCTCACGTTGCACAGCTCTCCAGGTGTGTTGCCTGTGAAAGTCTTCTTTGCCTAAGAGATAAGCCAGGTGAGGTCAGAGTACAAGCGTGTTAAGGCATCCAGGTGGAGGCTTGCCTTCAATTAGTTTTCTTACTTTACATTTGCAGTCATCCCACCTTTTTTAAAATGGTTGCCAGCCATCAGATGATATCATCCTGGTTGCGGTGTATGTTGGCCACTTAGTCGTTAGTGTTAAAATAAGTCCTGCTGGTTGGTTGACTGCACCCATTACTTGTGGGAGAGTGGGTGCAAAACAGGAGCTGCTGATTTTATTTCCTGTGATATTGAAATGTGGGAGAAACTATGGCACCCAACTCATTTCAAGAGCAGTTTGCGAGAGAGGGAGTTTGAGAGTGTGTGTGTGTGTGTGTGTGTGTGTGTCATAGATTGTGTGCTTGTATCTAAAAGGAAGTCATAGTCAGTGGGCAAACAGGTCAGCCCCTCAGAGGAGGGGTTAACTGATCTCTAATCTCCATGTCATTGTCTCTGTGCTCTGCCGATTTCCTGATTTCCTGCCTGCTGTTGGCACGTCTAAAGCCCCGATTCGAGCCCACTCCACAGGCCCTTCTGCCTGACTGGAGGCCTTTAGCTCTTCTGTGCAATCAAAGCACACTCTCACAAACGGACATGTATGTACAGGCACGCTGGGTTGCACAAGAAAGATAACTTGTTGCGTTTCCACTTCTCACGCCTTCAGCGTGTTGTCTTTGCCTTTGGAATGCTATATCAACACAGGAATGGAAATTGTGTTTTGAACATCAAACCTTTTTTCTGCTCTATGGAATTTTATTGTGTTAAAAGTAACATGGTTGAAGCATTTTGTTGTGCTCTCTTTGTGCTGGTCATGCCCTTTTGGTTGTCTTGTGTTTTGGAGAGTTAATTTTGTATTATTCTAGACAATCTGTTCCCCTTTTTGTTTTTACAGAGAATATATTAAGATGAACGTGCCATCCCAGTCTTATAATGAACATTGTGTTCCAGCAGAAACAAAGTCTGTTCTGTGGATCCCTTTGTTCAGAGTCTTAATGCTCCTCCTTGTTCATTAAACTTGAACATACCGGATGTGAATGAAATGGACAAATCATATCTTTCACTGTTCCTCCAGTCCTTTCATATTGATCCAATAAACAAAGGGCGTGCCACCTGATCCTCTTTTGTTCTGCCGCTCTGCACTCGCGCCAGAGCAGTCTGCAATTGTTATTATCATAACATTTACTCAAGACTGAAACAGAAAATTTTGGAACATTTCTCTTCGTAGAAACCCCCTCCTCCTTCCACCTACAGCCACAATACTGCTGTAATACTGGAAGACAATCAGGGCGAAGTGCTCGTGTTATCTGCTGTATTGGAATGACCTCACAATGACCTTTTGTCTGACCCCGGTTCGGCTCACTCTTCTAGTTTGGTTGTAATGCTATGCAGCCTCTGGGCCGATGCGTTAAACCCGAGCTGGATTTTGGTATAAGCTTCTTTTCGAAGGCCTGACCATAGCGGGCAGTGTGGTTTGATGCAGCTATGCTGGGCCTGAAATCTGGGATGCTGCGTGTTTTTGTTGTTGCAGGATAAAAAGTGTTTCCAGATATTGCTTTGACTGGCGCTAGAAGCCCAAACTGAGGCTTTGGTGGATACTCTTCTGCTCCTTTGTTGTGTGTTCTCCAGCTTCCGCTCTATCGAGGCCCTCGGACTGCCAGCGTTTAGATTAGATTTACAGCCAAAACTGATTTTTATATGAATGTTTCGATTACGATAAACATAGGACTTACTTTGCTTTGAAACCAAACAATGAGACTGGACCGTCAACTCCTTACTTGTAATTGAGCTGCCCTGTCTCTAAAGCAGTTTTCAGGCGCTACTCTTTGTAATAGGCTTTCGCCAATTCTGGTGAGAACATCCCAAGTTTGCGTTGTCATTGTCCTAACCACCGTCATGACTGTTTGTCTGCAAAGGTTTTACGACTCGATGATGAGCTTCAACTGAAACTTGGCAGGCTGTTAAGAGGAAGTGCGGTGACTCAGTTACATGGCTGCCTCATGACGGAGATCTGACACCATTCAAAGTCCAGGTGTTAAATCCTTGAAAACCAAGCGCCGACTCATTCCCACATGACAACGCTTACAGTAGCCTCTAATCAGCTAAGTAAGGCTACGTCAGGTCCAACACACTGAGGGGGGAATAGGCTAGATAATTCATGAAGAAACGTACATTTCTGATGAGGTAATACTATAATAACCTGACGCAGCTTGATTATTTATGTACGTTTTAGACATAAAGGTGTTGTGAGGCCTGCTTTGGCCTTCTAGCATCATACACTGTTCACCACTGTTCACGATGGACTTGAAGGACAATTTATTTATACTTATAAATAATACAAAATACTTGTAGTTAAAAAAAAAAAATCATAAGTTTCTATCTGAGGGTAATTCTATTGGGCGACGTAAACTACATACTATTGAGCAGCCGTCCCCTCTGCTGTCATTCTCAACTGTCATCTGTTCAATAAAGGCAGAATTTGATGAGAAAGTACATATGCATAACTCATAACATCCCATTTCTTTCCAGTTAGTGTGGGCGGTCTGTGATGGCTGGGAATGTGCTGCTCTGGCTCCTGACACTGAATCATTAGTAATTATAAAATCATGGTTGGGATATTTAGATTTCTTTGAAGACTGGGGACATGAAATAAACAGTATAAAGTAGGATACCTCCCGCTCGCTGTTTGTTCTGCACATGAAATAGTTGAGGACCCATGTTGATATGGGAACACATATCAACATGTGAAAAGCACAGACATTTCACATTTTATGTTTGGAACCGTGACTTAATTTTCTTATCTCTTCTCCCCTCATAATGCCTGAGTTCTTCTTGACATCTCCAAGGTTCAGGCTGCATTCTTAGTCCTGCGGCCACTTTTGTTTTAATAGGAAATCTATTGCAATCAGAGGGCTTTTCCCGTAAGGCCAGGATGTGAAAGACATAATTTTGCTTTTACAACGATGTATTGTTGGATATTAAAGAGGCCAAACTCCCACATCTCCCCTATTCTAGGATCCCTGAGCTCATCCATCATAAAGAGAAATGCCAGGGCATCAGGAGTTCAGGCCTTTGCTGCCATTGCTCTTTTCACTGTTTGTTTCCTTAACTTTAACAGTTTCCAAAGGCACTCTCCGTCCAACAGGCTTCTTCTTTGTCCAATACCGTGACCACGTACAACCACATGCGTACATACGCACGCACACACACAGTTCCACGGTACCTCACATCCACTGCTGCCTTTTTTCTCCTTCACTTTACACTTTGATTGTTATTGGCTGAATCCACAGTCGACACGCAACCACCACTATCTGCACAGTGTTCATTCAGGCACTGTACTGCATTTCAATCAGGAGAGACACGTGGACGAAGAAAAAGAAAATTATAGAAAAGATAAGTGTTTAATATAACAGATTGTGAGTGATTACAAGGTTAGGTGGAGGGGAGTGCGTAACTGCAGCATGGATGTACGTTTATTTTTTTTTAAGAGACCGCAGCAAGAGGATAGGCTGATATGTAGGTGTATCGCTGCGCTGTTGGATAGACGTGATCAGCTGATCAGAGCACATGATCACACAATTTACGGCCCCGAACAATGAAAGCGAGGAAATGTATGAGTGAGCGTTCATCAGAGGAGTGACTGGCAGGCCTTAGCATGCAAAGGAATAGTCTTTCTCATTGAACCTTCCTTTGCACCTGATGCTGTGAAAAGGTTTAGAAATCAACGTTGTCTTTTTAATCTTACGGTTTCTGTTTAGATTTTTTTAAATAACATATTTTTCCCATTGTCGTTTGAGGGATGGCTGTAAATTCTGCAGCTTGCAGATACAGTAATTGTCACAGTCAGTGATCTCTAGATGTATTCACCGAGACATTCTGTTCAGACAGAAAAACTCACACATTATTTGGCCTCCATTGTCAAATAGAAGGAGGTCTTGTCTTGGTACATGTGCATTGAAAGGGTTGAATACAGGAAGTAGATTTAATCTGTGTCATGCTTGTCCTTCACTAACAAAAAAAAGCATAATAGACGAGACCTTAAGGGTTTTACGTCTGCCGAGTCTTATAATGAATGATGATTAATCCACCACCATTTACAAAGCTTGAGTTTTCTCTGCAGAGGAATTCCACCTTGGCTCCAGTGTTGCTTGGTGCAGTACCCCTGCCTGTTTGTTTGAGTTAGCAGGAGTGCTACGCGCCCGCCCCCCCACCCCCCCCCAGACACTCACGCGCGCACACACACAAATGATTTCTAAATAAGTGTTCACCTCTCATAAATCACCTACTCCATAGGTCTGTGACACACACATAGAAACACACACCACGCCACCGCACACGCTCGGGATAAATAGTTCCTTGATTAACTTTACCAGAGTGCATTTAGAGGCAGACATGTCAGCCTGGACCACAGAGCAGGCTTGTTAAGGAGAAGCCATTTCTTCTCTTGGCAGCACAGTCTGTAAAGTCTCTTCTTGTTAATGAGTAACCCAACTATCAAAGACCCATTGGTAGCCTCTCAGGCTGCAAGGTGAAGAGACTATAAGCATGAAACGGTAAAGAGTGGAAGAATATCAACAATTTTTTTAAAGTCACTATAGTGTAATTTCAGTTGCTGAAGTAATAAAATCTGACAAGAGGCACCGTTAAACCAAATGTTCTTGTAAGTTGTTAACTTGAAGCTTCAATACTTTGATGGCTTCCTTGTTCATCAGGTTGCTGCTTCTCCCTTGTGCTCATTTACATTCACAGTTTGTATTTAGGCATAGAGTTGATGCTCCTGAGTCACAAGATCTCAACCCAGTTGAGAGGACATTTTTTGATCTGATCCAATGAGATTTGCAGATTCTGTGCCAAGGAGCACTGAAGCTAAACTGGAGCCTCTTACTAAGACACTGCATGACATGTGTCTGCATATTTGTTTGTGTTCTCACACTTTTTAGGGGAAGAAATACCTTCTTTTGTTTGTGATCGTTTGCTGGAAAATAGTTCTTTTCTTTTTTTTCCAATTATATAGAGATGGTGATTGTAGTGCCGACACTCTTCCTTCTCTATTGCATACACACACTCACTTGTTTCCTCACGTCTTCATTCACTCTCGCACCCCCCCTTTACATACTCACACACATCTCACACAAACACAGATGGCGGAATGGTGTAATGTGCAACTGATCTGACAACTTGTGCCAAGGGAACACAGCGGCCACCTGCGCAGCGAGATGCCTCCTGCTGTGTGGGGAAAGAGTGTGTGAGAGAGACAGTGTGTGTGTGTGTGTTACACTGCCTGACTCACAGTGCTGTTGGTATTCATGATGCAATTACTGGCCGGAGGTTGGGCTGGGGTGTGCTGGTTGGAGGCCTAGCCATGTGCTGATGTCACATAGCTAATGCTCAGCTTGTTTGTGTGTGTCGGTGTGTGTTTTACTACCATCCTACCTCTGCGGTGGCTTTGTTACGGAGGCCCATTGTTTGTGTTCTGTGGTATCTTACTCACCCTGGGCCCCAGTGTTACTGTAACACACGCACACGCACACGCACGCACGCGCACACACACACACACACACACACACGCACGTGTTTAGTTACAGCGTGAGTGGTCAGACTAATTTCCTACTGCACTTCAGTGTAGTGGCCAGAAGATGGTAGAGTGGAGATATATTTGCAGAGGAAAGAGGGAGCATTTTATATCCAGCTTGCTTGCTTGTGTTTAATTTGAAGATGCAAGAGTTGTTTATTTACCTAATGGCGTTTGCGTGATATTTCAGAGTTACGTGTCAGACAAGGGCTTGAGCTCACATTACTGGAATGATAATAGCAGCTTTCCTCAATCCAGGGGTTGAGGGGGAGTAACTTCCCCTCACCGACCCTCTCTTCTCTTCCTCCTTCATACTAACCCTCTTTCTCTTAGCACATGGATGCTGGAGTCCCCGTGATGTTTTCCAGATGCTCAGCATTGACAAAAATCAACCTCTCCTCCTCAGATTGCTCTCACTCGCCCAGTCCTTTATTCACACGCTCCCTCGCTTTCTCGCTCACTGTCTTGTTAAAGAGACACTTCCTTGGCCCAGCAGACTTCCTGGATACAATCCTATAAAGCAATGGCTTACTCTGTGGACGCATGCCCCCCCCTCCGCTTCAAATTGTATGACGGTCTCTGAGAGTGCATAATGACTGTGTTATGGCACTTTTAGGTGCAAATAAAAAAAAAAAGTAAAAGCGTCTCCATGCCTTTTTAGACGATGTGTATGGCATTTGTGACCTCACAGAGTGTGTGTGTGTGTGTGTGACGTCTCGCCTGTTTTCCACCCTGCTTGATTAGCCATTGGCCAGTGGCTGCCCTCTCCGATTCCCCTCGCAGTAAGAGACTCTGTCGCCATCGTCCTTCAAAGAAATCACACACACACACACAGTGAGAGGCAGGGCGACTGCCATGCTTAATCCCAGCCCTCATTTTGGGGTTTAATGACCTCAGGCAGTGGAATTACCCTGTCACAGTTGCTCTGCGGGCTGCTGTCTCATACATGTTCGCCCCGCCGTGATGCTGATGGTAACTGAGATGAGGGCATCTGTAGTAGTCCCCCTCTCCGCCGCCGTGCGCCCACAAGCCCTGTCGTGAAAGCAAACAGACAGTGGACGGTGACCGCGGTGTCATTCACTCCGTCTGCTGCCCAAGTCGATGTTGTCATGATGTAAAATACAGGCATGTTTTCTATGATTACCTTCCAGTGCAATGGCTCACTAATGTTCCTCTGAAAATATTGTAAATGCTCCCTTAAATTCAAGCTGATGTCTTCAATGGGTTGTCGACCAAAGTTATTCAGTTGTAAAACATATTTTTCAGTTGTAAAACAATTTTTTTTTTTTTATTGAAACATGACATGAGTAGAAAATGTTCTGATACTGAACTTGTCTAGTCATGTACCAATTGTTTGTAAATCTTTAAAAAAGAAAGAAGTCTGAACTCTTGGACTCAAATACTTACAATACAGCCTTATTGTGTCTGTATTATCAGATATGAATTGTGACTAACAGATGATATGCTTCCTGATAACTAAATTGTTCCACGTTATAATAACGTCTCTGTGTACCTTGTTTGACATTGTATGTCTGTCTCTCTCACCTACAGGGCGCCATTTCAAATGAGCGCGACTATGAGAGCGTGGTGATGATGAGGATGAGGCAGGCCGCTGAACGCCAAAAACTCATAGAACAGATGCAGCAAGACGATGACGAGGAAGCTGCCAGGTCATAGCACCCACCTCGGTATCAGCCGGCACCTCTTAAATAAATACCTGTTTCAGGCTTTAGTTTCATAAAGCCTCTTATGTGGTTTATTGATTTCTTTTGTATGCAATACACTGTGTGGTAAAATAAACCATTTTATTAACAAACAAAAAAAGATCTGTGGTGTTAATCAGTGTGTTATTTCTTTTTGTTAAGAGCGCAGGATGACTGAGGGAGATACAGAGTAGAGAAGAAGTGATGCCTCCTTCAGTGCAGACAGAGAGGTATGAGTCCTAATCCTGAGGCTGCAGGGATGAATCATTACTGCACACTATCTAGTGTGTAGTAACTTATTATTGATCAATATTTTATTTCCAGATTGAATGTTTGGTTCACAGTTCATGCTTGCAGTTCCAAATTTAGTCTGTTGACTTGAACATTTAGTTTGCTGCAATTTACTACAATAAACTGAAATGTAATGTATTGGATTAAATGTCCACATTGTGGAATACGTGGATGTTAAACCAGTAAAACCAGCTGAAAGGCTTTCTGGACGACTTTTACCTCGGGATAACTGCTCCACTACGCGTGAGCAGTAAATTAACTTCCATTTAGCCGTCACACAGGATTTTGCAGCAAAGGTTTTGCTTATTTTTGGGGCAAACCTACCCACCTCAGTGTTTCCATTTCATCCACTTCACTGCAGCCTTGGTCCTGATGTCACATGCCATGGATCATCTTCAATTTAAAAACATGCCTCTTGCTTCAAAAACAACGAACACATTTAGTCTAAGTTGGGCTATTATTCTAAGCTGTTTTCCAATAGGCTTATGTAACCGATGCCGAGAAGATACTCTGTATTGCTTATTTATGCTCTCTGAAGTGACACGCTACCGCTCTGTGACCCACATTAAGTCAGACGTTACAGTGCCAAACTGTTTGCGGTCACTGTTTTTTGTTTTGGAGCAAGGTCTTCTGCTTGTGGAACATCCATCCCTCCAAATAGTCTTATTTTCCTGTCCCTCGGGGGGACTATGGCGTAATGCTGCGTCTGTGTTTGTGGGCCTGTGTTTCTCCTGTCATTGTGTTATTTAGGAGCCACATGGCAGCTTTGCACCATCCAACCCAGTCATCCATCTCTCCACCACTCCTGCACTGCCTTGCCGTGGTTCTGTTACACAATGTCCAGCTGTGGAGCGGAGCGGAGTGGTGTGGTGGGAGACATCTGCTCCTCTCCTCCTGCAAAATCCCCTCATCACATGGTTTTGTTTATGCATAGCCTTTTTCATATCCCGGCAATGAAAAAAAAAAAAAAGAGACAAAAAGCCCAGGAACACACAAACTGTGTCCAAATGACAACAGAGGAAATACAATTACAGGAAACACAATTACCGCCAACCCTGCCGTGATCCGACAGTGGCTTGTGCTGCATGCAAATCCGGATGGGAGGATGAGCCCGTTGTACGCTCCGTCCCATCAACATTACCGCACAGCCTTGGACTCTTCAAAGTATCGTATCCCGCTCCGTTTTCCTTATTATGTTCGGGTCAGAACCCGTAACGCCTTAATACGCAAACAGCGTATGGGCTCTCCGTGGACGCTAAGTCATGTGTGAGGCTGGTAAGAGTTTGGCTGTAAACTGGCTGGAAAAGTTTCTGGTTTGTGGGTTAGTGATCCGGGCTGGCCCCAGACATGTGCTCGCAGACCTGGGGCGGTACTGAAAACCACCCAGTGTTTTTTGGCTCTCGCAGGCCGACTGCTGCACTCTGTGTGCGTGCAGTGCTAGTGCCTCATCTTGGGGGCGTGCAGCATCCCTGTAAGGTGCCACAGAGCTGCGGGGGCTCACGATAACAGCAGGTTAATCCTTTTTCACGTGTAATGTGTGTCTGTTTAATGGATTATCAGAAGGATACATCTTTTGCAGCAGGATTTCAAATGGTTTTCTTCTATTCATAATTACACAATCAATCCACATCATTAGATTATTTAATTATATGCATATAATACACTTTCAAAAACATCTTTACACAGTGCTTTAAGTACAAATATGTCTATCTGGCGTATTGTACGTCTTTTACTAAGGCAGCCAAGAGATATGCCTTTACGTTTTACTGGCAAATGATATATTAACAGTTAAACTGGACCTCGCTCAACACTGCCACCTGGTCACCACTAATGAATAGTAAACAATATGGGCTAAGGACCTTATAAAGTTCCCTGGAATGTAGTTTGGTATTCCCTTAAATGGTGACCAGTCACCTATTGATCTGAAACCTTACGTCTGGGATAATCTCAACTTTAGGACTTTATTTTTATTTGACAAAGGGCTGATTATGTAGCTGTCAAAGGTTGACAAAGTTCTTCAGCATGGTTCATTCATCCGTTTTAAAGGCTTCTAGAGGCATTTCGATACAGTCAATACTCGCTCCATCACACCGTCTCCTTGTGGAGGCACCACACCAACGTCTGTCCCACCCCCGTCATCGTCAGCACGCGGAAGCCGATCTTCTCCAGCTTGTCCAACACCAGGCGGGGCGGGTCGTCCACATGGTACTCAGAACTAAATGAGCATAAACACAAAGTCATGTCAACTTTCCACAGATGTGGGATTTCTGTGTTTCAGTAAACTTTGCTTGGAAAGTAGAATGCTGTTAATTGTTCTGGTGCTTGTTCACTTCCTTCCACACCTTGGTTCATTTCCCAGCAGCATTTGAATCAGATTGCCAATGACAACACTTCCCTGATCTGTATTGCATCAGCTTGAATGGTTTATTCTAAATCTGCAAAGCAGCAGCCTTCCTCAACCACAGTGGATGGGGCTTTTTTTTCTTCCCCTCCATGTGACCTGATCTCAGCTCTGTTATCAATATGGACATGTTAACTGCCAAAATGAAATGAAGACCGGTGTTAAGTGCCTAAATATGGAAACATGGTGTGACCACACTCACAGTACACCTGGGAGCTGATGCTGCATCAGAGCGGTGCCATTACAGTTTACTTCTCCCAGTTTGTGAGATTGTCTCATTTAGAAATGATCAAATCAGGATCGAACTTCTTCATCCTGTGAGACACTTCATGCCCTGAGCCAAACAATGCCGACAAATCTCTCCGTTTACTCTTTATCTTCAGATATTGTCCACATTTGACTAGTTACTGTGATGGGAAAAATGCATATGCTGTCTGTTTTTAAAGAATCATTCACTGTTAAACCTGTGGGTTAAATACTGATGTATGTTCAGATTAATGAGTAACATAAGTAAAGATGGAGGGACTGATAACATGGGTTGTTAGGCTTAGGGGGCTACTCTGATTCTGACCAGTTGATAAGAACGCTGAAGTGCACAGTCATTCTCCTAACTGCACGGTTTGATGTATGTGGGGACAGGGGATTGGTTGAACGTATAGTTTCGATCAGGTCAAAGTACGCACAGTTAATGTATAACACGTGTTTGAGCTAGTGAGAACCAATGAGAGATGAGATGGGAAGGAAGGGATGATCGTTTTTAAAAAGTATATAACTGACTGTCGAATTGATGATTTTGTGGAAACCCTGACAGACATTGACGATTCTTGGCTGTTGGGATTTCTTCCTGCTTGCAAGCATTTAATAAATTGACAGAGGCATTTTGTCTTGTCCAGAGGAACTCTGTTTGTTTGTCCGATCTGATTGACACCTTTGAACTCTCCTCCCGAGACGTAGAATTACTTTTTCCACGACATTACCTGCATCATTTACTTAATGGTTTGCAATACTCACAAATTGTTCCCCAGCATGGTTGTTTTCCTTGCTCCCAGGTAATTCATGATAGTTGGATCCGAATATTCATCCCCCACATTCGTCGGACCAGTCTCCTGTAAGAAGTAATTAAGTACATTAACTATACAGCTGATAGTCTGCTTAATAAGATTGCTTGAGATATGAATGCTTTGGTAAAACAATATCTGTTATGTGTGCAGCTCTGGATGCTTATCACTGGCTACACCTGGAGCCCTCTGGCAGGTGCACATCATAATCTCTAATAACTAGACGGACTATAAATAGATCATCAGGCTATAGAATTAGGTTGCCCGAGTCGTACAGTCAAATACATGAACAGCTCAACAAGAGGTCGACCACTGAGGAACATGTGTTTTTGATTGAGGGCACCCTAGCAAAAAAACAAAACAACAACCAACATACGCACATCGCTCGCTCCGCTTGCAAACTTGACTGTTTGTTGTTTCCAGCATGCAGAATATTACAGTGCGCTGCACAGCCGCAATCTGCGAGCGGCAACGCTGACTGATTACTGCTTTGCGCGCGAGGCTGCTCTGGCAAATAAACAAATCCCTGAATCTCCCCGGCTCGAGCGCTTCTCTTCTTAAAAAAAAAAAAAAGCACAACACGAGCCAGTTATACAGATGCAAGATACACACCAGTCGGATCTGCGTGCTGACGAACATGTAAGGCATCCCTGCTCGCTGGCGACGCGCCGCTATTCCTCCGGGGATCACCGAGGGGGCTTGTTCACGGAGACGCGGCGGCGGCGGTCCTCTCTCCACTTTGCGCTCCTGACGAAAAGCCCTTTCCCGGAATGCGGAAACACCCACCGCCACGGACCAATCGCAGCTCTCCTCGCAGCATCTGTCAACAGCGTTGCTCGCTCCAGCGCTTGAAGTCTTGCTCAATTGATGCGATCGCTTGTTTGTTGACGTGAGAAACGGTGGCCAGTGTGCATGCAGGCCAGCCGGAGGAAATGCCTTTTGTGCTGAGTGCTCATTATTCTGAATAATACGCCCTCAGTGCAGAGGTCCCTTGTCCTTAAACAGTAAATATGTTGTCTAGTGTGGTTGCTGTTTAAGTAAGGCTCAGAAGGGGTGAGTCTACAACATGACAGTACAGTCAATTGCATGACGCGTTTTCCTTTTATTCCAGGCCTTGCTTTTTTGCAAAGACATATACATTTTATGAAACATTACAATTTTGCTCACACTGCCCATAAGTTCACAAGGATTCAGTTTACGCAATACATTTGCAAAGGGGGAAAAAAACACACACACTGGAAGTCTAATTTCCTCCTCAGAGATTTATTAATTTCCGCCTCAGCGCAACAGTAATAATTTGGGATCAGCCTGGTGACTGAGGAGGGATAGTGACAGACGGAGACCCAGAGCAAACAACAATGGCGAGGACTTTGATAAAATCAGCAATATG
The DNA here is from genome assembly GCA_038501785.1 of Myoxocephalus aenaeus. NCBI lineage: Eukaryota > Metazoa > Chordata > Actinopteri > Perciformes > Cottidae > Myoxocephalus > Myoxocephalus aenaeus. Next base: position 3,521,234 of record JBAMJR010000097.1, read on the forward strand.
AAGGAAATGTCACGCTGATGCTCGAGGAGCCCGGCGGACATTCAGCAAGGCTTTGCATGTCATGTTCAGTGGGAAGAGTAATTTAAAGATGGATGTTGTGATAGGCTGACATTAATCCAAGCGAACCAGAGCCCATTCAGTAGTGAACACATAATCATGCCCAAGTGGTTTACCATTACGTAAGATGTTGTTTATTTTAGATTTGATCATATATTGTTGCTACATTTGACACAGCTCTGCATTGTGAGAACGAATGAATACTGTTTACTGTCGAGTGTGTGTCTGCCATGAGAGTGTCATTACTGCCTGAAAGGATCTAGAGGCTGTAATCTGTGGCCCCTTCACTCAGAGGGACACAGGTGCTTGGTGAGGATTGCTGAGAAGATTGCCACCTACTGGCTTCCAAGATAATTGTCCTCAAGTTTGTGTTGCTTGTCCCTTTGATTTTTTTTCCACCACATATTTCACATACTGAACATTTGAATTAATAAAACCTGTCCCACTGCTTTTCGCTTTGGGGGGTCGACATGTTATTGTTTCGTCTTTCGGTAGTCTAAGTAAGAGATGAATGAGCTTCCATCTGAATCCTTTGTGGTGTGAAAATAGAAAGGAGTTTTCCTCTGGAATGTCGCTTTCCCCTGTTTTATCTGTCCCCGCTAACTTGAGACCTACTTCAGCAAAGAAAACAGGAAAGCAGCAGGGTCATCACCAAGGCCCCAAAAATATACTCGGGACCCCCCTCTTGCCAAAAGAACACTCTCTCCAAACATGTTCATACCCGAGCCACTTCCTGGACTCCAGCGGTGTCTTCCTGCGCCGGCTCATCTGCTGCTAGTTATTGAAGTGCGGGGTCACCTCCTCTGTGACCTGTGGGGACAGTGGAGCACATCCCTAGTGGGTCCACAGGAAGCAGCTTGATCTTTTGATGAGGCCTTCGCCTGCTCGGTTAAAGTGTGATGGCCTGTCGCCGCGGCGCTTCCGTCAAATGAGCTACTAGTATATAAAGAATCGTGTGCGACTTAAGAAATAAAACCATGTGGGCTTCACCATGTATTTTGTCTCTATACTATAGTCATAAAAAGTAAAATAACTAAATACCATAGCAGCTGTTAATCTGGCTCTACTATGCAGAGGCCTTAAAAATAAACAAAAAAGCAATATTCACTGTACATACTGCAAATTATTTCATATAATATAATTAAAAAACAATACCTAGATCTTATCCTGCAACAGGCTCAGGATTGATGAAAATATTGTTCTTTACGTACCCTGTAATGTATGTTGCAGCCGTAAAAATATACATTAAAAGTGAAAAACAATTATTGAATTCCACACAGGAAAATCTATTTAACATGTGGTATTTATTCAAAATAGAAACACAAATCACTGTCAGATCAGCACAGTGTGTAAATCCCAAGGCCTCAGATATCCCACACACGACATCAAGCGCTCTGTGATAAATGTGTCTGACGGATTTACTCACTGTGAATGTGTGGTTGAAGACCTGCACAGGATAGCTGCGCTGCTAAAGCAATCGCTTTAAAACACTTAGTGGGGACTGAATGGGAATGAATTATACAGCAGGTGGTGTGTGTATACGATGATTTACTGGAGGTGTGTGTTGGAGTAATATTCCATTCTTCAGCGGAGAGATTTAAACTGGTGGAGAGCAGAGACAACAGGCAGCTCTCTGATAGATTGGGTGTTAGGGTTACGCTCCGTATAGGTTTACATCGGCTTAATTGTGATGAATCACTGTATTGTTGGGCCATGAGTTTCTTCTTGAGACTTTTGCCTTTATACTTCTGTGTGTCTGCAACTGCCTGGGATGTGCAGTTCCCCTCTGCAGCGCTCCACAGTCCCTCCTCTGCCAGTAGATACATCATTGACCTCCTTTCTTTTGCTGTTTTCCAGATTGCACCCAGCGGCTTACATAACGTGTCTCCAAGCTGCAGAGATATTACACAGCAGCCTTAGCAGGGTTACGTTCTCCACTCTTTGTCTCTTCTTTTCACCCAAGCTCACCTCTCTACTTTTTCATGCTGCGCTCACTGATAGATGATACAGCTGGCTCTCGGAATTACTCAACCCAACATCGCTGTACGTGCGTCGCTGTGAAACGCGTCAGGCGCTGTCACCAGGTGTACGTTTTGCTGAGAAAAAAACAGAATGCGGTTTCAATGGTTGTGCACACTGGAAGGGTTTATTTCAGGAGACTTTCTCTCAGCGATTAAGAATAATGTCATCAGAGGTTTGGAACGGCACGTTGTTACACAGTGTGTCTTTCCTCTCATCAGCTCGATTCAAAGCTGGATTTTGTGCAAGGAGCATGTCTCTATGGACAACTACAACTGGGATCGATTGAAATATGGGAAACAGGAAACAACATGATGCATAAGTAATACAGAGGGACAGAAGAGAGATTTACGACGGCTTAAACATATCCATATAGCCTAGTTTGTTGTTCAGCATTCCTCATCATCATCTGTGCTGCATCCCAGTGAGTTTGACCACAGTAATGTTCATTTAGTCAACAGAGCTTTCACTGCATGTTTTAGTTGGAGAGAAACAGACAGAACACTTATCCTCTTTGTTAAATGTGAATATTTTTGACCTGGGAGATAGAAAGCTAAAGGAACAAATTGTCAAGATCCTTTTGGATTTATTAGCAAATTGGTGGCTATAAACATATGACTTATAACTTATTTTTGTCCAGTTTAGGCATTCAGCCTAACGTATGATTAAAATGTACACACTCTGCTGGTGATTAGGTTTTATTTCCACTCAGTTTACGTAGGCTTCCTAAATATCTAAACCATCCCCTTTTAAAGACCCCAGTCTCACCACCACTTTTCAGCTCGTTCATTATGTTTTATTTACTGCTATTACCAGATCATAAAAGTGTTTATTGCCAACTCCCCCCCAAAGTTAAACATTTGTTTGAATATCATAAAATTACCTAAAAACGAATAGAGAACTAATTGAACAATGTTGATACTTAAACATTTATAGTCTAGTAGGTTTATAAAAAACAGTCAATTATGGCTTAAATGTACTACATTTTCCAGTAGTTGAATACACATTTTCCTGAAGAATCTCTTTTATATACAGTAGAGCTTCTGTCTGTGGTGTAACTGTGAGGAGGAGTTAGTTATGCTCTAATCAGTGTTCACTGAGATTTACATAGATAGAGTGGGAGTTAAAGCTTGGGGCCTTGAATAAATTCAGTTTAAAAAGTGTATTGTGATTACTGCACAGGCATGTTAACATCAACATACATCATTTCAGTGCATTGTCGAGTCCTAATCTGAATAGGGCTGACAATTGATCAACCATCACAGCATGTCAGTATGGCTGTAAAGTAATATAGAAGGAGAGAGAGAGAGAAATATGACAACATGGATGCATACCACGAGGACTGAGTCACATCATGATTCCCATCAGGCCTGTGGTTATTATCATGTTTTTTATTATATGTTGCAGCATGTGGTTGTTGTTTATGAACAAGTCCGGCAGAGGTAATCTGCTCAGTGTATCACCGCAGCCTCACTACGCGATGAATGGCTGCTCCTAGAAAAACAACTACGACAATGAGCTTGGCAGGAACGAAGGGACAGCTTGACTTTGTTTAACACGAAACAACAACAGCCAGACTGCACAATAGCTGCCCTGGCAGTTATCCTATATCATACAGGGAGCTCTGAGAAGTTGATTCAAGCTGAAGCGGGTCTCCTCAGCTATATCTTAGGCAGCTGCTTACCGTAGCGGTTAATATCAACATTTATACATATCTTTTTTTGTCGTCCACTTCCTGTGAAGGACTTCTGGTGGTCACTTGTTGCCATGGTCACTTTGCTATCTGATGCTAAACTCGACCTAATGTGAGGGCTGAAGTGTTTTTGATTTATCAGGACTGTTAAACCCTTCACGAGTGTGCGTCAGCTACAGAAGCAGACATGACACTGTCTAATTCAAAGCCCGAACATGGTTTTCCATTCATAAATCAGGAGATCCTTGAAATGAAGAGCCTGACTGTCTGCTAAATATCCGGCCGGGGAAAAAACTGTATGAACAGAATATCCAGATGCAAAGCGGTCTTTGATATCGCCATCCACGGTCAACAGCATACTCGCGTGAAGGAGGAAAACTTAAAAGGCTGTGGCCTTCACTTGCCCCAACAACAAAGGAGGAAAGAGAGCGACGGCCGATGAGAGTCAATTACGTGACAGTGATGTCATGGTAGTCCTGGCTCTGATCGAGACCATGTGTCTGATGGGGTTCCCTCTCTATCCTCCGTGCCCGCTGCATCCCTCACATCGCATACTGGGTGCTCAGGCTTAGAGTGATTGGGAGTTCAGGTGACGCATACAAATCATCTGCAGTGCTGCAAACCCCAGACATATCAGTCAAAACAAGTTATATTAAAAACAAGCTGTTGCCGCAATCATGCACAACACCACTTCAACGGAGGGCGACGATAAATTCCCATCTGGCCGTGTGATTTTATTGTCTTGTTGTGACAGATAACAAGTAAATTACCATCTCTGGTCTGAAGGGACCGCATCTGGAATCTGACCATTTAACACAATTTCTGGGTTTTGAGGTACGCTCAGAGGGGCTTGACTATCGTGAGTAAGTCATCGGAAAGTGGAAATGTTATGGTTTTACGAGATGATAGATGGAGTTGAGGGCAGAAAGTCACATTCTGAAATGTAGTGTGGTTGGGATGGTTGCTGTGTTCCCAGACCTATCGCTCACTGACACTTATCTAATTCATAATTTGCTGCTTTATTATAAGCTTCAACCAAAGCATGGGGTCACGGGGGGGACATGGACACCCACACTGCTACACACGCACACAATTAAATGTGCTATTTAGGTTTGCATTTTCACTCCATTTCTCCGTCTGTCTCTATCTCCCTTAAACTGAGTGGGAGGTTGAGTAATAAGGCTTAACATCTAATCCAGACCTCCCTTTCTCATCTTTGCTTGTTCTCTTCTTCGTTTTCCCTCCTACCTCTAACCGCTTCTAGGAAAAGTCTGGGTTATCTTCAACACTCCTCTTTTCATCTTAAACCAAATTGCATTCCACATAAATCATACCCTCCTTATCTCCTATCAGCACTCATGTTGGTGGGTCACTTTAGGATGTTGGGATGTCCCAGATGGAGCTGTGCATTCTCCTGTGTTGCTCAGCAACTCATGAACACTTGAAGATGGGAGTTAGGAGTTGCAAGCTTGGAGCTTTTGCAGAATTATAACTCAAATAGTCAAAAAGTCAAGAACAGTAAATTAGATTGTTGGAGTGATGGCAGTTCCCTTGATTTTGCTTCCCACCGCTGTACAATTACTCCTACTTTAAAAAGGTTATGGAAACACCATTCTGTATCAAAAAACATAATTTCACTTATAGACAGATGACTGAGAGAGATAGTTTAATGAATTATGCAAAACAGCATAATATTACTTTCCAAAAGGGATGATTAAGTATGTTTAACTGTTTTCACATTTTAATCCCCTGCAAGCATATACAACTTGATTTTTACCAGCTGCGATAGTGTGTGGCTGGAATTGTTTTCACCGTGTGTATGTGTGTGTGTGTGTGTGTGTGTGTGTGTGTGTGTGTGTGTGTGTGTGTGTGTGTGTGTCTCTCTCTCTCTCTCTCATCAGGGCAGAATGTAGCACCACAACCAGTGGTGTAGTGCTCATTGCTGTTGGTGTGATCCCATTGCTAGATGGTCTCTAGTGGAAGATAAGTTTAAATCAGGATTTAGCGAACACCATTGAGAAGACGCTAAATCTTCACAACTAAGACAAAATCATCGTATTGTTGATAATAATCATGCTGACACACGTGCACCCTAACCACTCGGCTGTTGGGTGTACCATGCTGACATATACACATATGTATATGTGTGTGTTGGCATATTGTTTTTGGAAGGTCTTCCTGTTTGGTTTTATTATTTCTTCATCATATTTTATTTTTAAATAAAATGAAGTAAATATATCAATCAAAAGTTGGTTACTCACACAAAGAACAACAACCCACAGTGGCACGCAGGGCATTGAGTACTGAAAAGTGGTTTTAAGCTGTTGCAATGCACTGTTAAATTGAATTTGCAGCATAATAAGGAAAACTATGCATAATCACAAGTGGGTTATTCATCAAACATGGATATAACTTTAGTTAGGAAGCGCAGCTGTTCAACATCACATTTCTTCTACGCCTGTACACTCGGGATCCCGGAGGTGAGAGGTCAGAAAATTCAACAGGGAACTTCCGATGTTCAACTTTTAGTGGAACGCAGTTCACGGGCCACGCTAGGAAGTTTTACTGAGTTTCATTATGAGTTTGTCGGTATGTGGAATGCGTAACAAATAAAAAACGAGTTTAGGCATGTCATACACAGTAAAATCAGCGTGTATAAGATTGATCAGTGACAAAGTGACACAATAAAACAAATGGAGAAAACTAATTTAAAAAAAGCTATTATTGCAAAAATATAACTGTACTGCCATCTTATTGCAGTCAGCGGCTGCATTCCTGCTAAATATTTAAAGATTGAATCTGAAGTACTGTTGGCATTAGTTCTCCAAGTGCTGCAGTTCTGAGACAGGATACTGAAACAATTGACAAAGATGTGTGCAAGATTACCTGACAGATAAGTACAAGGCATTATTCTTTTTGGTGCTGAGTGCTCCTGTGGTGCTCCAGGAAATACGAGCTTGTCTCTGACCTGTTGACTCAAAGACACAGAGGCTCCCCTTTCCCCCGCTCCATCCCGCCATCTCCTTCCCTATCTCCTTCATTCCAACCCTCCTCTCCTCCAGCTCTCCTCTCCAGTCCCCCGTATGCTTGCATCCCTGCTATTTTTGAATCCCCCCTCCTGTCACGGCCCTCGTGGGCTGCTTCCCATCTTCCCCTTCGTCTCGGTGCGCACTCCAAATGCACCAGCCCGGGGTGAGTGGCTGCTTCTTATTCCATGTCAGAGACATCCCAACTGGGCCAGAGCCTAATGATTCATTTCCTCAAGATACAGTGAGAAAATCATTTTCAGAGTTCGGAGCAAGCAATCGATGCAGCATGAATCTCATGTGCCCTCTCTGCTGTGTGGAGCCTGGCACAGCGCGTAGACTGTATACACACGTGTGGATACGACCGGTCACACAAGCCATCCCAGAGAGGCTGTGTTGGTTTGTGTGCGTGTGTTGACCGGTCGTATGAATGTTGTGTGCCTCTTGTTGTATTCTTGATTTCTTCGGGTCCACCAAGCCACAAAGTTGATTAAAATAGTTTGGGCCAAATGAACATATGGATATCAGATGTTGTGCCCTCGGTCTTATTGCACGCCTTTCTATTTGTCCTTTCTAACACATTTTGGCATGTACACAATTGCCGAAACACTCGTGGATGATCTCGAGAGCGTTCGCAAAGTATTCGCTTTTGCTCCTCCAACCTGACGCACACAAACACACACACACATTCACGCACAGCCTGCTCTCTGTCACGTAGCATCTCCCTCTGGGCTTCTGGACCTCCCGGCAGCTCAAGCTGTGTGACTTGGCCGAACATACCGTGGCGCAGAAAACACAGCGCCCAGGAGGTTATCGAGTGTGTGTGTGTGTGTGTGTGTGTGTGTGTGTGTATGTGAGAATGATGGGAACAGGCAGCGGTAGACACACTGCTTGCTCTGTGCAGTGTACGGTGTGTTTTCATATGAGGGCGAGCGCATTCGTGTATGCAGCATGTTTGCGCATGTTAAGCACCATTTAACAGGTGGCTCCGTACGGCTGTGCAACCAGACCCCGATCCCGTCCCCAGAGGACACACTCTTACTCTTTTTTTCATTTCTGCACTGTAATGGCATTTGTCTCGCCTTGTCCCGTCCAACCCCCCCACCCCCTATATATACTCTATTTGAACTCCCACTCTCCTGGCTATGGCTTCCACTTTGCCCCCTCGGGCCGTTTGTCTTGGCCGCTCGCCTAGATCCGTACACGTTCTGTCCCCCAGTCATCACGGTCATCTGGGGGGACTATTTTCCTTCATGCATGTTTAGTGTTCCTCCGTTTACTCCCCCTCGTCTTCCTTGTACCACTCCATTAAACTCCATTCGCTGGCAGCCGGGCAAAGGAATGAGCCAGAAAAAGAACATGCCACATGGAAAGCTTTATCTGTTTCCTCCCAACACTCATCTGAAAGAGATGTCACAAGCTTATCCACAAAATTGGGTAATAGAGTTGCTGCTCCCCTTCCCACATCGGTGAGGCTTAGGTAAAGCAATTACCTAAAGATATGGTTCTGTTTTGTTATGCCTCAAAATACCGTATACAACCCAAGCTAATGTCAGATAATCACGCACAATATTTTCCTTGCAAGCTATTTGACCACATCCGATGGCATGCAGCGGTATCCGAGGCATTTTTAATGTCAGTCCAAATGCAAAGAAAATGCAAGCAAAAGCTTTGTTGGACTTGTTGCCAGATTCTTGAAAACCAAACATATTTCTTCTGCGAGTTCACCATTCTTATATTACCAAGGTGAGGACCTGCCAAAGTTGAATATGCCTCAAGATTAGTTTCTTTCCTTCACCCTTTCAAGCGAGTTACTTCCCTATCCTATTCCACAGACCCACGTCTACTCAATCAACTGTTTTGGCTGCACAGCTTTCTGCTCGCATCAAGCTGCTCTTGTGTTTAGCTGTTTCTACAACCAGTGATAAATGTCCTCGGCCTTCATGGAATTCCATCAATCCAGCTCAGTCAT